>VXBI01014838.1:2524084-2538965 GCA_013397375.1 Toxostoma redivivum
TATAATTAACCTATTATAAATAATTAACCCTTATATCACCACTTCAGCCCTAGAGATCAGCAATATATTTCAAAGGTGATTTCTCAGCTCCTGCAGTTGTGGTGTCAATGGCAGGTTGGAAAACCCAACAAATTAACTGAGATTTTGAAATCCTGCAGAGAAACATCACACCTGAGGGACAACACCATCCCTGGGCCCCAAAAAAACCCTTCAGTGTCTCCTTAGGACACCTGGGCACTGTTCTTCAGTCATTCCTGGCAAGAGGAAAACCATCTACATCCTGACCCCAGTGGCTGCAACTGTGCTTAACTGCAGTGAAAGTACCCCCAAAATTTAAAATAAAACCTAAACACATTGTTTTCTTACACTATGAACTCTTGTAAGTGTTCCGGATCTGAATTTTTAGGCAGAAGAATGCTGTAATATTCACATCAAGTGTGTATTCTTGACTTCTGTAGAGGCCACATTAACTCCAGAGTGAAAAATACAATCTTGATCTTCCAGAAAAATGATTGTAATTTTGCCTCAATAAAGGCTGCAGGAAGATTCCATTGGGGATTTATTCAACTAGAAACTTATTTTTCAGGAAAAAAAAGGAAAAAATATATAACTTGTTTTCTTTTTAAACAACATACAGTTTAATTGGAAATACAGAATAAATTAGGACAAAAAAGCCCAGGGAAGTTTAAAGCAAAAACTCTTTTGCAGCTTTGCATACTTGAGTATGAAGCAGAGGCAAATCAACTGATAATCTTCTCTGCTAAATTTATACAGAGAGACAGAATATTCTCTAGAGAATTTGTTTCTTAAAAAGAAAAAAAACATCGCATTTTACTAGACCAAAATTATTTCCTATTTAAATAATCATGCTTATCCACCTCCAGACTCAGTATTCTTTTTATGGTGATTTACAGAGTGGCTCTGCCATAAGTGCTGTACAACACTCACAGGGTCTAAAGAACTTAATGGTGTGCTGGAAATGCTTGATAAAGAATTTTTACTGTCTTTGCCATTTGACAAAATCAAGTAATAAGCATAATAAATAGATATATCAGACATTAATGCTGGGAAAGCTTTTCTAAATCTCTCCATTCTCCTGGCACTTATTCTGAGTGGGACATGAGACTTCTCTGTCTTTGAAAATAAAGCTCAAATTATCTCCTGTTAACCTTTCTCCTAGAAATACCATCTGTTAACAATAATAAAAAAAAAATCCAACTAAAAAAATCCCCTTCCAGCACATGAAGACTACAGCCCCACTTTTTCTATCCTAAAGACCACTGATGCCTTTTCAAGCTTACCTAAAAACAGAGGCTAGAGAGAATTAGGGAATAAAAAGCACTTACACTCATTTTTATAGTATANATCTACTGAAGAGCCTTCAGGTATATCCAGGGCAGATGAAGCCCCCAGGGGCTACACCCAAAAATGGACAATGGGTCACGGTTTATAAGTTTGGTCCATTTGCATATTGGGGTTAATCTTACAATTTCAGCTTCAGGTAATGAAGTCATTTACCCCAAGTTTGCTGCCCTCAAATTACTTTTGTTTACATTTCTTGGGGCCTGAGGCAGTGAGGTGTCCTTGATTCCCAGCCTGGAGAGGAATTGTTGTGTCTGACCAAAATGGGAAAGCAGCAGCTCACACTGGGTATGGAGTTTAGAGTTATACACTAAAGAATTGCAGGATTACAAATACATGGAAAATAGAAAAGCTAAAATCCTAAGGCATCATCATAAAGCTCCTCAAAGTGAGACATTCCCAGCAGTTCACCCCTGGTACCCAAATTCCTGAGCTCTCCAGGGAACTGGCCAAGCAGCCACTTTGACAGAAGGATCATTAGTCTCATTAAAGCAGTCACAGAGTGCTTCCTCCTGGGACCCACAGAGTGACTTTTGGAATATCTGCAAGAGGGGGGCTCCAGACCCACAGAGCAGCGGGCAGGGCAAGCTCCCCCAGCTCCTGGCACACCCCCACCCCAAATAACCAACACAGCCCCTTTGATAAAAGGAAGGGAATAACCAGGACATTATTAAGGAGAGATCATTAATGTCATTGATATTATGGACTTATCCTCGTGGACTGAACCAGAGCAGAAATGCAAGTCTTAAAATCTGAGCCCAAGAGCTGACTGGAAAAGCTGTAACAGCCTCAGCTGCTCTGTGACAGGCTGACCTGGGCTGACGTTCCCCCTTTTGAAGAACTTCCCTGTTGAGTTTTCCTCAGAAAGGCTTTGCTTTGCACTAAGATGCATTCAGACACACGAGTGCCTTTGATGTGTCAGGACCCACTGAACATTAATAACCTGATTACAGTGAAGAAAGCTCTTGATAAATTCCGCTCAGACAGCAAGATTTGCTCGTTCAGAAGTGTTTGCTTCCACCCAAACCAGCATTTTAACCAGGAGCTCTCTCAGTGGAACAGAGGAAGTCCCTGTGCCCCTCTCTGCTGTGTCAGTGCAGAATTCCCATCCCTCTCCTCCTGTGACTTGGTGATCCCAGCAGCAATGTCCAGTTTTGGAAGCATCGCCCCCAAAGGCGCCAGCAGCCACCCCCAGGAACACAGAGGACATCCCATGCTTGTCAATACAGCAACTCCTAACAGCTGCCACCTACTGCTCTGCCCCACCCTGCTGGGCAGAGGCAGTCACCTTCGTTTTGTTGCACATTTCCAATTTGCTGGCTGTTGCTAAATTGAATAGCTGATGCTAGATTTGCTTTTGTCACAAGGTTACTATAGACCTTGACTTTTCTCACTAAAGAAAATGACTTTGTGTCATCCCTTAGTGGTTGTTTATTATGGAGACTTCATAGTGCCTCCCAGTATGGATGTCTTTGATTTTGAAAGAAAATCAAAACAGGCACATGAAGTGTTCTGGAAATGAAGGCAGTGATGAGGAGGCAGAAAAGAACTACATCATTAACTTACTTTAGCTATAAACTCAGCAGAGCCCAATCTCAGCATTATTACAGTCTGTTTCAATTTTAAAGTTCAAGTTTAAAAGGAGATAAGATTAACCATTCACAGGCTACAACCTCTACTACAAATTCTTCTCTCATGGTTCCAAAAACTGGGGATAAAACCAGTCACTGCACGAATCAGCTAAAAAATATCACCTAGAGCTCCCCTGCTTGCTAATTCTTCAACTTGACTGAGAGGCACAGCAGATGCACCACAGCACAACTGCACATCCCTCTACCTGCCAGCTTACCAGGGAAAAAATGTCTGACTTCTCTCTGCAAGCTCTCCTTGCCTTCCAAGCTTCCCTCCTCTCCCCAGCCTGTTCTCAGTATCTTTTCCCACTCTCATTTTGCAGATTCCACTAGAAATAAACTGAAGCAGCAGCACAGCAATCCTACAGCAGGAGGTAGAAGAGCCCCCCAAAGCCTAAGTTGCTGAAATACTCCCAGGGGCACAGCACACACTGCCCAGATCTTTGTAAAAAGAAAAGCACAAATTTCAACAGTTTAAACACAGTTGAACACAGCTTTCTCATGGTCTGTGAATGCACACATAGACTGAAGTGTGCTGCTCTGGTTGGGGTAGAGTTAATTCCCTGCCCTGTGGCTGGTTTGGGGCTGAGGTTTGGATTTGTGCTGAACACAGGGTTGATAATACAGACATTTTTGTTATCACTGAGCAGGGATTGCACAGAGCCAAGGCCTTTCCTGCCCCTCATATGGCCACACTGGGGAGGGGCTGGGGGGGACACAGCCAGGACAGGTGACCACAGGGATATTCCAGACTGTGTGACATCATACTGTGTAAATAAATTGGAGAAAGAGGAAAGAAGAGGGGGACATTGGGAGTCACCACTGAGTCCCCTGGGGATGGCTGAACACCTGCCCAGCCGTGGGCAGCAGGGAATGAACTCCTTGTTGCCCTTGTGTGCACACCTTTTGCTTTCCCCATTAAAGTGCCCTCATGTTACTCCAGCAGTTGTCCCTGTGGCCATTCTGACTCTCCCCCCCCACCCCACTGGTGGCTGGGTGAGCATCTCTGTGAGCCTTGATTGTTCCATGGGGTTAAACCATGACAAGAAGCCATAAAACACTGGAAGGGCTGGCAGACACACTCTTCAGTAAGCACACAAGGTAAAACCCACATTTCTGAAGCAGGAAACTTCCCTTAAGTCATCGAGCTGCTTTGCAGTGATCACACAGATATGCAGCTACACACACTGCATGCAAAAAGAAATTCAATAGTGCTTGCTAAAGAGAGAAGGGTGTTGAAGCAGCGTAGGGTTTTAGAGGCTGTACATACATAAATAAAAAATGCACTCAAACTTTAAACAAGTGTTTAAAAGTACATTCTGCACCATTACCATAGCGTTCACAAATCTGTAATGGGATAAAACAGATCATAATTGTTATGTTCATAGTTTTATATGAAAGAGAGGGTTTGATACCACATAACAAAAAGCAAGGTTATGAAGTTTCAAGGCAAGAAAAAACCAAACAAATCCCTACCAAATGATAAACCCAATATACTATTAAACTCTGGTAACAGAAATGCTGCATCTAACCAGGATGAGAACGTTTACCCCAAACCTGTAACAGCACATCGAATGTGCACACAGAACCCTTGGAGCACAGCATGAAGCCCCCAGTGACCCCCAGCTGCATCCAGGAGCCAGCCCAGCATCTCTGGCAGCCCCAGGAAGGTTTCCTGTGGATCCCTGCCACTGCCAGTGCTCCTCCACAACAATGCTGGCATTGAGCAGCTGTGGCTGGGAACACAGCCTGCCTGTCTGGACAGCCTGCTGGGAACACTGGGCTCTCACACCCTCACACCCCACCTCAGCCAGATGCAGCTGCACCACTGCAACCACAACATCTGCACACTGCAGTCCTCCAGGGCAGCTTTGCTTCTAGTCTGATGGGCTCACTGGGGTTTAAGGCAATTAGACATTTTTAACTTGTTTTTAAATGTTTAACATTCACTCATTCGTTACCCTGAAACTTATTCTGCCTTTACAGAGGGGATTTTGCTGTAAGTGAGTAAAGACAGGGATATGCACGCACAGAAATTGCACAGCCTCATAAAACCACAGAATATCCTGGGCTGGGAGGGACCCCCAGGATTCCCCAGGGCAGCCCCAGCCCTGCACAGACACCCCAACAACCCCACCCTGAGCAGCCCTGGCAGCGCTGTCCAAACGCTCCTGGAGCTCTGGCAGCCTCGGGGCCGTGCCCGTTCCCTGGGGAGCCTGGGCAGTGCCAGCACCTCTGGGGCAGGGAAGAACCAACCCTGATATCCAACATAAACCCCTCTGACAGAGCTCCAGCCATTCCCTGGGTGCTGTCACTGTCACAGAGATCAGAGCTGCAGCCCCCAGTGGGATCTGACCTCAGGCTCTTCTTCTCCAGCTGAACCAACAAGTGACTTCAACCATTCCTACTGCAGCCCCTCCAGACCCTTCACCATTTTTCATTTTGCCCACTCCGCTCCAGCAGGAAGGGAATGTGCCCTACATGATCCAAGAGAACAGGGTGCCAGAGTCCCAGGGCTGCTGTGGATGCAAATCCTCAGCCACACTGCTGGGTATGGCAGAACAGACTGGGAGTGAGAACATCTCTCAAAGCACAGGAAAAAGGTGAAACCAGAAATTAAACTGCTCCTGCAGATGTCAAGCACATGAGAAGCCACGAGATTGGACAGATTTTCTTTGAGGTTTTTTTTTCCCCCCCCTTCAGAACAATGTGCTGGTGGTGGTGTATTTGTATTTTGGTGGCAGAGAAAAGGCTGCAGCACTGTCTGTACCAGGCAGTGTGCAAACACTGCTGAACCTGCCCTGAAGATCCTACAACATCAAAAAACCCTGCTTTATTGAAAAGAAAACAAATGCACACTCCACATTTCTTTTTTAGCAACCTTAGGGTTCAGGATGCCAAGTGTAATAACATCAGTTGACACTTCCACAAAAACACGTGGTAAAGAGAGGAGAGATTTCAAGGAGAGGGGGAAAAAAAGCACCTCCAAACCCTGTACCAAATATTGTGACTTCTCCCACGCTCCAGCAATGCTTCTGACATTTCCCAATGTGAAACCAAGCTGACATCTTCAGCCCACCCAGAACAGCCTCAACTGTTTCTTCCCTGCACTGGCTTTTCTTCCTTTCTCACAACATATGCTCAAGATAAACATCTGATGCTGCCAAGAAGCACCAACTTTTCAGTGTTAGTGGCTGTACAGCACATCATCTGGAGTTATGGGATGGGGTTTGTTAAAGATGACATTTCAAGGAGCCAAGAAAGTGCTATGGGGCCTCAGGAAGAGATTTACTCTCTCTGGACAGTCCATGGCAACAAACTTCATCATTTTTATTCCACTGAAAGTAAATGTAGGATTTACATTCCAGGAGACCTGCACACCTTTATGCTAATTGTGCAACAGCACAATATTTTCTTGAGCAGTTTAGGAAACTCTCTGATAAAGGGTAGGGAAAATCACAGATTTTCTGGTACATTGGCAGCTACAAAAATACAGGAAAGGGTCATTTACTACTGATAGTGTGATTGCATCTGAAGTGGATGAAGGCTGCTGAGCATCAATTTAGGGGAAGGCAATACCCAGGTGGTTTAAGGCACATAGGAAATTCTGCAAGGGCAGCTATGGATGCCAAGGCAGTCAAGCCAGGCTGGAGATCAAACTCAGCTGTTGCTGCCACCATTAACACACCCCACTGCTCCTGAGTTGCTGAGATGGCCATGAAAGCTGGCTGTGACAGCTGGGAAATCCTAAAGAGAGATTTAGTGGGTTTATTAGGGCATAATAGGGTTTTACTTTCATTCCTTTGCAAACATGTAAGCCAGGAATTTGCTGTTGTTACAACCAAACCTTCCTTTTACACTTATTCTGGAAACCAAGCGTTTGTGCTGAGGACTGTGACATCTTGACAAAGGCTAAATTCAGAGAGAGCCTTTGGGCCCACCCTGCTGGAGTCACTGTCATCTAAGAGCCACAAGGAAATGGAAAAAAGCTAGAATTTTTCAACAGAATCTACCTCCCAGTTGTACTGTATGGATGGATATCACTGCTTTCTTTGTGCAGGAGCTGCTCATTAGAAAACATTCCTTCCATCAAGACAAAAGGCTGAAATCAGGAGTGCTAAAAGTTGTCCTCTTAGGGCCAGAAAAAGCCCTTACACTGGAGATACTTAACAGGCAGATATGAGACACTCAGGAATTGGATATCAGCTGTTATTTCTCACAAACATGGCGTTTAAAGTCAATTAAAACAAGCTCCTACCAACTCCCTGCACCCCCTGCTGTCATTTCAAACATCCCTAAGGTCCCTCAACAGGACCTGTTTAAAAAAATAAATCCCCCAACCTGAGCAGTTGACACACAGACCACTGGCATAAAAAGTTACACTGAAAGAACAATCAATATAATTTCCCATTAGCTGTCTTCACAGATTTATCATTTGAGCTTTTCCTTAGCAGCCTTGAGGGGAAAATGAGAGATGTATGTGACTGCACAGGAACTACAACAAGTCTCTTAAAGGCATTTAGAGCTGGTATTGCAATCATTTCCTTTCAACAGATGAATGAACTGAGGACATTAGGCATGAAGAAAACTAATTTTCAATAGAATACTACCTATACATTATGTTCCAGCTGGGTGGGTCACCTCTGGAGCTGTAGGGGCTGCCCAGGAGTCTCCAAGAGAAGTTTCCCCAGCAGAGCTGGTGGCACCTGGCTCTGCTAAGGGATGTTCTCCATCTCCAGCAAGGGCCAGGTCTGACCTGAGGGCTCCCAGCTGAGCTTCAGCCCCAGAGAGGAGACCCAGGATCCCTTCCCCAACACCAGACCCTGCTTCCTGGACCCTGCCTTGCTGCTGATGCCTTAGGATTTAGATGTTACATTTTTCAGATCCTGTACTGCTTTAGTGTACAGCTCTAAACTCCATACCCAGTGTGAGCTGCTGCTTTCCCATTTTGGTCAGACACAATTCCTCTCCAGGCTGGGAATCAAGGACACCTCAATGCCTCAGGCCCCAAGAGATGTAAACAAAAGCAAATTGTGGGGAGCAAACTTAGAGTAAATGACTTCATTACCTGGAGCTGTAATTGGAGGATTAACCCCAATATGTAAATAGACCAAACCTGTAACTGTATGAAAAACTTGTGACCATTTCCACCTTGGGTGTAGCCTCAGAGGCTCCTGACTGCCCAAGGTGCACCTACTGAAGGTCTTCAATAAATACCTGCTTTTATTCCCTTAATTTAGTCTTGACTCTATTTTAGGTAGCCCCTCCAAGGCATCAGTGCATACAGGGATTACCCTGCAAACCCCAGCCACACAAGGGTTCCCATCACCAATTCTCCCTCTGCTCCTGGCCAGGTGATGCTCTTACAGAA
This sequence comes from Toxostoma redivivum, assembly GCA_013397375.1. NCBI lineage: Eukaryota > Metazoa > Chordata > Aves > Passeriformes > Mimidae > Toxostoma > Toxostoma redivivum. Next base: position 2,532,449 of record VXBI01014838.1, read on the forward strand.
CACCCTAAATAAAAACCCTAATTTCCAAGGTGTTAGCAGAGTCAGAGCCTGGTTCAGTGACCTGAACCACACAGCCCAAAGCTGTCAGAGCCCAGAGTCAGCACAGCCCCAGTGCCCAAAGCTGCACCACCCCACAGAGCCCCATGTCCCATTTGGGGTCTGTCCAGCAGCTCTGTCTGATAAGAAAATGCTCCCACACAGTTTATCCCTCCCACACCTCTCTCAGACCACTCACATCCTGGGATTGTTTTTGCCCAGGGGAGAAACATCCCAGATCACTTTGAACCTGCATGGCAGGGAACACTGAATGTACCCTCTTCACTACAGAGCCAGAGAAATTTCTGACAGTACCCATTCATTCTGATTTTTTTTTCCTCTTCCTAACTCTTCCTTGACAAATGATAAAAGCCTCTAAAACTACCTCTGCTAAGCACTATATACACATAAAATCTATGCTTGTTGTGCTGATAGGCTTCTCCCGTGGCTCTGAGCTCCCAGGTCCTCATTACAGAGTCAGGCAAGGGCTTTCAAGAGCTGTAATTGCTGCCTAACTGAACAAAACCCACCCTGAGCAAGGAGGCAGAGCCTGCTGTAGGAAATGGTCAAAAAGACACTGGGTAGGAAAAAAAAAAAAGGAGCGGATTAATTTAAGTAATGGCAATTACCTGGAATTACTCAATACTCAGAATACTCAAAATAAAATCTAAGCCAGTGGGTTTCTTTAGTATGTGCAGAATTCCTTTCAGTGGCACACAGGTTTTCATCCCATTCCACCAGCTCCCACAGAGCTGTGACAGCTCCCACCAGCAACACTTTTGGGTCAAAGACTGATATCACATCCAGGTTCAGGGTTAAAAACAGGGTTATAAACCTGAATTAGCATCACAAGAAGTGAAATACTTTGAAAGACAGATCAGATATGTGCTTTAAATTAGAATTAAGCTAACACAGTGTAGATCTACATGAGCTTCATCCAAAGCAGGATTATTTCTCTGTAATAAAAAGGAGATGCAGACCTATGAAGCTGAATAAAGCCCCTAGAAGCCAATTCCTATTATCTTTTTACTTTAGGCTTTGTTTTGAACAGCGAGTTTCCTTTAACATCCTTCAAGACAAAGCATCATCACACGGAGAAAAGGGAGAACAAAGCAGCTCCTTTTATCTACTTCTCCATCTTCTGAGTAAATATTGCATCACTGCTCTCCCTAGGAAACACCTTTCATCTTTGTTTTGGGGATGGGGATGAGCTGGTGTGGTCATGAGAGTACCAGAGCTGCAAGGGCACCCTCCCTGCCCAAAATAAAAACCTGTGCAGGGACCCCCCCTGCCCAGACCCTGCCCCTGCTCACAGAGCTCAGCACCAGCCCTGACTGCTGAGGGCAGCAAGAAGAGCTCAATGCCTTGGGATTTTAGCTTTTCTATTTTCCATATATTTGTAATCCTGCAATTCTTTAGTGTATAACTCTAAACTCCATACCCAGTGTTAGCTGCTGCTTTCCCCTTTTGGTCAGACACAACAATTCCTCTCCAGGCTGGGAATCAAGGACACCTCACTGCCTCAGAAATGTAAACAAAAGAAATTTGGGGGTGGGCAGCAAACTTGGGGTAAATGACTTCATCACCTGGAGCTGTAAGATTAACCCTCAATATGCAAATGGACCAAACTTATAAAAGTGTGAAAACCTGTGACTTGTGGTCCATTTTCGGGTGCAGCCCCATCTGCCCAAAATATACCTGAAGGCCCTTCAATAAATACAACTGCCTTTTATTCCCTAATTCTGTCTGGCCTTTGATTTTTAGGTAAGCCCAAAAAGGCATGAGGCTGAATAGAAAAGTTTCATTTTTCCCTTACCCCTGAGACAGTGTCAAAGCAGCATGCAGAAATCCCAGTGTGTTTGTGGCTGGGTGCCATCTGCTCCCCTTTCCAGAGGAAGAGTCATGATATTTATATCCCCTGGGAGTACCCACATTAGCTGTGCAGAAAGACTCTGCTCCTCCTGCACAGGGATGTAATGGCTGCAGAACAGATGGGGAAAACAATACAAGGATATTATCAGGACAAACCCATATTATAAGGAATGGTTCTGTTCCTTTACATAATTACACCAGAGCAGGGAGGGGTTTCCAGAGTGCTGCAGCCTCTGGAAATTTAAAGATTCCATAGAATCAATCTTAAGGTTCCTTTATTGTAAAACAACAATATTTACCCTTAAAATGTTCCACCTGTACTCTGAATTTTTTAAAAAAGGGAAATATGGTAATACAGCAGTAGTTTTTGTGGGCTTTTTCAAGAGTTAATTTATCACAAAGCAAAAAGGTCATAGAAAATGAAGTGAGTGTGTTCTGCTGGTGGTCTCCTCTTGCATCAGTCCATGACTAATTCCACAGTATCCACCTGCCTCTGTTTTCATGCCAAATGCTTAGTCTGGTACTTCTACCCCCTCCCTCCCACTCTGAGCCTCTTCTGATATTCCATCCCATAAGGAAAACATCTTGGTTCTGCAATTCCCACCTTAACTCTGCTACTCCATGATGACAGAAAGGTATATCCTCGACCTTGTGTATATTGGCAGCTGCATAAAGGGAATGACTGCACCAGAGACAGCTCAGGTGACAAGGTATTTGCTAAGCCTAGGGAATGTCTTTACTCTCTCCCAATCAGTTTCCACTCTAGAAGAGAAAAAAAATTATATATATTGCCTACTCTAAGACTGGGAAATGTTACAGTCCATCTTTACTAGTCATCAGCAGCTTTCAAATAATTCATGCAGAAAATTACTTAAAGCACCCTTTCCCCCCACACAAATGCATCTGTTTCTGATTTAAAACAAAGTTCAATTCCCATTTTTGAGAAAGCTTTTATCTTCAGGAAATATGGAGAATTTGAAATTCAGTCATTTGCAGCTCATAATGTTCCTCCACTTCAAACTATTTCCTCAGTCAATTAGACAAATCCTCTAAGTGGAGTTGGTGAAGCAGTTCATGTCCAGGAACTTAATTAGTGCTGAATTCCCAGACTTGCATCCACCTCACCCACACCAAGAGGCAGCCATGGGCTGTGCAGGAGGAGTGTGGGGACAGCTGGGGACACCAGAGGGGCAGGACAGCCAGCACAGCAGCTGGGAGAGAGCAGCAGTGTGGGACAAGGGTGCAGCAGGCAGCATCCAGCAGAAGGGAGGAGCAAATTCAAAACTGATCAAAGATTCAGCAAAGGTCCTGCCTTGCCATGGTCATTGAGAAAACTCCTCCAGCAAATTTTCAGAGTAACAGCTCTCCCCTGTGCCCTTGCTGAACTTCTCAGTGACATTTGCAAACTATTCCTGCTCCACTCCCCTGCAACTTCAATTATACTGTCCCCTGCACATTTGTTTGTCCTACTTAGCTCTCTGCTCCTGACTGTGGCTCGTGGCACTGCTAATTAGGATTGCTGGCACAGCACCTTCCAGCATCACCAGCACAGCCCAGAGAGCCCAAAAGCACAGGGAACAAGTGAAGAAGCAGAGCAGCTCTACACTGACAGAGCAAAGCTGCATTTCACACTCTGTGAAGCTGCCCTTCCATGGTAAAAAAAAAAGAGTGTGGAAAGCAATGAGAAATTTATAAAAATAATTAGGGTCTCTTGGGAAGAAAGAAGTTTGAACAATATTTATAAAGATATTGAGCTGGGGGTGGGGGGGGTGGGAAGAGCAGCCCTTACTGCTGGTGATGGCACAATATTACAGCAGAAACTAAGTGAACTCCTTAATAAAAGGTTAATCTAAAGTAAATTTGTCTCATCCTATGAGGGCTCATCCTTTGTTTCCATTTCTCCTTATCTCCGAGTGAGTGCAAGTCTTGAAAGCAATTAATAATTATGATCTTAAGACAAAACAATTCTCAACATTTCTCTGAAGAGGCAGACTGCAGGCATTTATGGAGAAATCAAATTCCACTGCTTTTTGTGGTCACACACCTGACAAAACCTGTAGCAGATGGAGAGGAACCACTTGAGCAGATCTCTTATCACACTGGATTTAACTCTCACATGGATAAAATTCAAAGATACAAATGTCCAAACCCTGGTTCTCAGAGTCACCTGGGATTCCAACAGGATGTTACATCTACATTAATTATGTAGGCCCATTTCTGCAACTTCTTGCACATCAAGTCCTTTTATTAATTTGCTTGGATCCTTGGACAAGAGAGAAGTTGTGTCCCCTCAGGATATCTGATAAAATCATATCATAAATCATATAACCCACAGCTCAGATGTGTCAGGATAAGCAGGTGCCTGAACACAGCACATTTCCAACAGATCCAAGAGGCCTCAGTTATCTAAGACTGGGCAATAAGTTGGTAAAAAAGGGCACATGAAGCCCCAGTGCACAGTGCAGCCTCACACCATTAAACAATCCTTTCACAGGAGAGGCAGGATAAACACAACCCAGAAAAAAAATGCATGGCAGAACTGCTTGATCTTGCATCCCAGTAAGTTTTTTCCCTTCCCAGGGAAGCCCAGGTGATCTGCAGACTCTTCCCATGCTGCTACACCAAGCTGAGTTGGAGGAAAAATAAAATTCAAACCAGCATTTGGCTTGGCTGTCTCTTACTGCTGAGTTTCCCTGGCGGGTCCAGGGCAGCTGCCTGTGCTCACACAGCCTGGGAGCAGCTCTGCTGAGGATGATGAGCAGAAACATCCAGCTCACACATGGAACCAAAGGGGGAAAAGGCAAATGAACCTAAAAACCATCCTCAAGGGTGTCAGAACCAAGGGAAAAGCATCACAAAGAGATGCAGCAACTGAAACTAGCCCAAAAGCATCCACTGCAATTTTTCTTGTGTCTAAGAGCTCATATTTCTGTTTTGTTTATTATCAGAAAGGAGTACAATATATTTCCTATCCCATAAAATACACATATAATTTTTGTGGTAATAAGACCCAAGAGAAGCATAAATATTCCCAAGGGTTTCTGCAGTTCGGGAGAACACTGTAAAACAGTTTGATAACTTGGAGATTACATTTCCCTCTATTCACCACACACATACACACATATAAAAGCCTGCCAAGGGGAACGTTATTGATGCTTTATAACTATGAGCCAATAAACCTCATGAATTTCATTTCTTTGAAGACTGCAGCAATAGAAGCAGAAAGATAAGTAGCATCCTTAAATTCAGGATCATTAATTTAATCCCCGCCCCCAACAGACATCAGCAAGCCAGCATCATGCTAAATCTTTTCATGGTTCTTTTACCAGTGCAAGCAAAATCAGTAAATGCCATTTGGGAAGGAACATTACAAGCCCTTTCAGCAGAGTATCCCTCCTGAATTATCCCCAGCAAATGGCAATGAGATGTTTCTTGTGGCAGAGCTTGTGTTCTGCTCCCAGGAATAATTCGAGGCTAGGACAGAGGGGAGAGTGGTGGTGATGGTGGGAGAGGAACAGCAGGATGGATGGGCTGGGCTGCTGTTTCCAGATGTTTGGGGGGAAAGAGCAGAGCCCTGGGAGAAGTTCTGCCTCCCAGGGATCCTGCTCAGGTCTCATGTCCTTCATTCCACCCAGGGGAGAGGCTCCAGCAGCTCTTGTCCTTGGGAAGCTCTGGCACATGAGGCATTTGAGTGGGTTTCAGAACAAGTGCAGGACTAACAGATTCTCCTCCTCTCTTCCAAGTACCTACAAAGCTGAAAGAGGATTCACAGCAGCAGGGCCAAGGCATTCTATTTCTATTTCATTCTATAAAAATCACGATCTCAACCCTGCTATAACAGTCAGCATTTCCCTGAGATGCTGTTGGCAAACACAACCCACCACAGTCACCCTGCCTGGCATCACCTGCCTGACCTGTGGCCTTTGGCACCACAGTTCCCATGTGCAACAGCACAGACAGCATCAGCAGTGCTGACAGAACTGCTCTGTGTCGAAAGGAAAGGTACATAAAATCCTTTCAACAGTTAAAGGCTTCAACTGAGAAGAAACAAGATGCCATGGAACAGGGAGTGCCAAAAACCTATCAAAGGCAAGTTATCTCTCATCAGTGGTGCTAAATAGGTACAAATGGACATGTTCAGCCAGGCAGAGACAGCACAGTGGGGAGCTCAGGGGGGAGGAGGAGGAGGGAGCAGCTCCCCTTCCAGATGGGATAACTTCAGCATCTGTTTTGTTCTCAGCCTTGAATGCCTAAATGCATCTTGAAAAAAGTCACCGCACAGAGGCAGAATCCAAGAGAGGCAGAAGGATGTGTGACATCAAACAGCACATCTGGGCAACAGAGTCAGACAGAACTGACATTCCTTCACTATCTGGACACTGCCCCCTGCTTGTCCTTGCACATTTTGAATCCAAACTTCTGGTTTTCAAAACCAGCTGCTTAGTGGCAAGTTTCTCATGAAACATCTCTACTTAATCCTGGTGCAAAATTTAATAAGCCCCTTGACTCCTGATCTTTGTGTTTTAAAATTTGAGGGCACTGTTTCTGACCTGTGAATCACCAATTATCTGCCCTGCCCAGCAAAATTAAAAAAAAAAAAAAAAAAAAA
>VXBI01014838.1:2539007-2562822 GCA_013397375.1 Toxostoma redivivum
AAAAAAAAAAAAGAAGAAATGACAGCTGCTTGGTCTGAAGCATCCCTGTATCCCAGCTGCTGCTGCATCCAGCACTCCAGAAGGGAAGTGGGAGAAGCCCTGCACAGCAGAGGAGCAGTTCTGCCAGCACGCAGGTAAAGCTCATTTAGATCTAGAATTATCCCCCAAAATCTGTCTCTATATTCTTGCTGCATTCAAATGCACCTGCAGCAGTTACAGGCATACAGAAGGCACTTAATAGTTCAAAATTCATTCACAAAATATTAAACAATTCCCAGTCCCCATACAAACCGTGCCTCATCCAAAATCTCAGAGCATCTCAGGAAAACTGATCCTGAGAAACAGTAATTTTGAATCAGATTAGTTGGGGGATTCTGTTGCTCTCTGGGTGCAGCTTTCAAGGGATTTGCATTCTGCCTCCCCAAAACACACTAAACAATACAAGAAAAACATTAATTTATTTAAATACACACCCTTAAAAACAGAACTGAAGCTCACACACCAAGACTTCACACAAATACAAAGTCTTTGACACAGAAGTGTCTCAAAAGAGAAAAATTAATTGGCTGGGCCAGATGCTTAAATCAGGAGCTGAAGTCTGATACTGCATGTGGGTACGTACATTGTGCTTCCTTCTTTTAATGCCCATGTGTGAAAACAATCTTAGCTAGTAAATACAGAGTAGAAATCAATTAAGCCTTTTGACAACTAACACAGGATTAACCAACAGACAAACCCCTAATGTTGCCTCTAATTCCTTTAAAAAAATTATTACTATTCAAGCAAATAAAAAAAGAATAAAATTATACACTTGAAACACACAAAATTATGCCTTATTCTCAAAATAAATTATTCACTTGCTTAAGCCAGCACCTATTCAAATGTATTTCCTTGAGGCAAAACATCTCTTCCCCAGTACCATCACTCTCTTTGAAAGCAACATTCATCTTATTTCCCTCTCTTGGAAAGGAGGCTTGATGGAAGGCAAGAACAGACCTTAAGCCTTCATTTCACTTGCTGCCTCTCCCCCCTCTGCAGCCTTGTCCTGCACATCACCTTGGGGCTCAGTCCTGGAAGCAGCTGGGATTTAGGAGTGCTGGGCAGCTGGATGCCACTCAGGTAGTATTTGTGGTCACTGGTCAAGGAAGACAACATTTTATGGCCAGATTTGGCTCCCTTTGACCATCCCATAGCACAGCTAAACCTCTTTTAGCTCCCAACATGAGATATTTTAAGATGTTATGGCTTTAAACTCCCATTATCTAATTCATCTCAAATGCCAATTTCAAACCATGAATATTACTCATCACTAGTGATTGTGCTTTACCTTCTTCAAGCTGTAAAATAAAAAAAATTGTGGAAATGAAGCCCATAGTGGGCACCTTGACACAAACCCCACCAAAATTATGGACAAGCCAAACTGACATCCAACATCACCTACATCTCCCTAGGGATAACTGAGTTTTGCAACTGGAGTATCACTTTAGGGCTGACCATGTGCAATAAAAGAGAAGTTTGTGACCTGGGGATCCATGAAAGCAGATCTGCCTTAATACAGATTTAAGGGAATGAAAGCTGGGATTTCCTGGAAAAGATCAGAAAGACACAGCAGACAAGGCTGATCTACAATGGCAGCAGTGCCCAAGCTCATCTCCTGGCTGCATTCACCAGGATAAAATACAATTGTTCTCCAGCATTCCTGGAACATAATGAAAAAGCCAGATAAAAAACCTGAGACATCTCACAGCAAGGCTGGAGGGGGAAATATTGGAAGATTTATACACATCTGGAGGAATGTGGTAGAAAACAGTCTGCAGAAGGTGCAAATTTCATCTTCCCAGCTATTCATCACCTCAGAAGACACTTGCTTTGGGCAGAGAGACATATTGCAAATTTGTTACTGATTCCTCTTGAAAAATATTTCCGGATGGTTTCATTTTCCAAAAATAAAGTTAAATAAAGGCAGTGTTATCTGCACCCAATGCAAAATACATTTTACATGCACAACTCGAGGCTGGCACATGTATTCAAAATATAACAAAAATTAGAGAAACTTCAAAAAAAAATAAAATCAAAACAACTCTTATCTTTTTCCTTGTCAGAGCCATCAGCTATTTCAATTCCTATTCATTTTCCTGTAGGATGATCAATGGTTTAGTTCACAATAATAGTTAAGATTTGAGTTCTTCAGAGAGCTTACATGGATTAAATTCCTACTACCATTAGTAAGAATTGCAATTGAGAGGTTGCAAAACACGAAGATGAGCCCAATTTATCATTACTTTATCACCAATCACAAAACAACAAAAGAAAATAAACATGTTCAAAAATGGCAGGGAAAACCCAACCCTATAGAAAATATTAGATACTCTATACATAAGGAGAGGAAATAGCTTATTTTCATTAAATGAGGATTTACCAGGTTGTTAAAACACATCACCAAGGAAAAGATCTTGGTGATCTCTAAACTGAGAGATTATTTGGATGGCAACTCAAATTTCTAATCCCAGGCTGTTCTGCCAAAGAATGCTCAGCCTATTTCACACCTGAATGTCGTTTTTTCACCACTCTTGATGCTCACACACAAAGAAGGCTTTTTCTCTGAAAAGTCAGAAATAATTGATAACAGCAGACATAAATAGCTTTCATGGACTTTTATTTATTACTTTTCTTACATTAAATAAACGTCTGGATTTTTAAAGCCTTGGTATACCTGAAGACAGACATTTTTCTCACCATATCACAAGAATAAACACATCCTTATTTCAGGCCCTTTAAACTCACTCCTTCACTAAAGCTTAGGACACAACATCTGAATTAAAAGCATCAGTTCATCTTATTTCAGAAATATCTTGAAATTGAGAAAGAAAAAGCTTAGAAAAGCCCAGGTTTGATGCCTCTGGGAGCCCACAATGATACTGATGCCCAGACAATGTCTTTTTCTTGATTAAGTGGTAAAAGCTGCATTAAGCACCTTCTTAGAGCCTGCAGCACTCAGCAGGATCAGGTTGGCTTCTTTAATCCCAAAGTGCAGCTCCTCGACTCCTTCCTGCTCTAATTACACCATCACACCTGAAGGTGCATCCTCAGTCTTTGAAATATCATCCCTCCCCACCACTGGAGCAAAACAACATGTGAGCAGGCAAAAAAGAAGGGACTGCCTTGGATGGTAATCAGAGCTGTGGATTATCACCTCAGGATTCAGTGCAGCTCTCCTGGCTGTGAAGTGGGCAGCGAGAAATGCTGGGAGTGCTAATGGAAAAGGATTTACCCTGCACAGATTGGTGACATTCCAATATTAAAGGCAAAACTTCTGATCCTGCTGCCATCCAGGTCTGGCTGATTTGCTGCCTACAAGGATGCAGGTTCAACAGGAGAACTTCTCCACTCAGAGCACTGATAACACAAGTTTTGGCTTGGATCACAGAATCACAGAAAGGTCTGGATTGGAAGGGACCTTAAAGATCCTCTTGTCCCACCTCCCTGCCATGGCAGGGACACCTTCCACTGTCCCAGGGTGCCCCAAGCCCCAATGTCCAACCTGGCCTTGGGCACCTGATCACCAACACAGTGACCATCACTTCACCTGTACACTCCACTTTAGAGAGCTCCCAGGAGCAGGTGCTCAGTCCTGGAAGTAAGTCTGGATACAGCTGAAAATATAGCCTAGAAACAGCTGAAAAATCAGCTGTGTGTTTCAGGCATTTGTTCTGACCTAATTGTTTCTAAATAAGCCTTGAGGGGGTTGGGGTATTTCCCCCCTCCCTTCTCTCCAGGTAATACTGGAAATCCTCAGCTGCATTTCTCAGCCTGTGATTTCAATAACTTCCCTCAAAATATTAGTAACAGATCAACTGAAGGATGGGATGACCAAGTGTCTGAGTATTGTCTGGCATTTTTCCAAGCAGAGATTTCAAATGACAAATGACTGATGGCTGAGACTTGTGGGGTGAGTGCACAGATGGGTCCATCTGCAAGGGACATCCCTTGGCACAGCAAGTGCCAACGATTTGAAGAAATGGATGCAGCCAGAAATGCCCAGGCAGGTATTTCCCAGGGGGTGGAACTCCTTACCTGACACACCAGTTCACAGGGGGATGTCAGTGAAGCTTTCTTTCATTTAGGAACAAAACTGCCTCTTGCTATTGAAATTACTTTCCTGGTTCTTACTCTAAAAATAGCTCCTGTTAATGCTCAGCTTTTATCAGCAGTTGTAACACACCCTAAAGTTTGTGTGAGGCCAGCCCAGACTCGGTACCATCTTCGGGGCTTTTTTAACCTAGATCAAGTCTCCCACCTCATCCCAAAAGTCATAGTTCAAGAAACCATAAAACTAATCAGCTTCTGCTCTTGATTCATCTCCAGTAACTGCTTGTAAAAGCACCTTGAAACCTCAGGAGCCTGCAGGACTGGCCGTGGCACAGTGACACAAAGGGCATCTCCTTCCCTCAAAAGGATCAGGAAACAAAGATTTCTTTACAGCCATTGTAATAGACTCTCACCTGGCCAAGTTTTACAGTTTTATTTTATAGGGGAGGGAAAAACATGGAACAGAAGAGGTCAGACGGTGACTGCACCCTGACTTCAGAGGGGAAAAAAAGCTGATTTTCAAAACCAAGCTGGTTTAATGAGTGGTATAAAATATCATCCTATTTCCACATGACTGGAAGACACTTTGCTAACTGCAGCCAAATAAGAAAATAAAGAGAAAGGTGACCAAACAGAGTGCTAGATCTGTGCATACAGAAAACTGAGACTTAAATTCATCCACTGAATGGGATGAATCCTGCTGCCCCTGCAAATGTGGAATGGGGGAGAACCAGCTGTAGAACACAGGAAGTGCCAAAATCCATGGTGTGTTGGCAGAGGAAGAGAAATAAAGAAGTTATGTGATTTACTTCTATGTACTGAGTGAAATCCAAATACTATGACTTAGCCTAAAGGAGATGTGCGGGGCAAGTTTTTCTATTTGAAAGTTTTAAAGGACAACTTAAATGACCTGAGCAGTTACCAGCTTGGCATTAACCCCAGGTAAAAGAATTGAATAGCTGATACAGAAATCAATTAATAAAGAATTAAACTAATTAATCCATAAATCCACGTAGACTAAAATAACAGCCCTTGATATAGTAATAGGATCCCTTCCATAAAAGCTTCTGAAATGCCAGTAAGGGGAAGTGTTGATAAAGTTACTCCCAACTTCCCCTTACTGGCATTTCCCTTGGTATGAGGTGGCATTGCTCAATTCCCCAGCTGCTGCAGCAACACAGGGCAGGTCTCGGAATCAGTTTTTGTGTTTTCCCCGAGATGTGTAAAAGTTCTTGTCTGGCAGTTCGTGTGCCTGAGGTGGAATAAATCAGAGCTCTTTAGTTTTCTCGGTTTCAAGGTTGTTTATTCTTTTCTTATCTGTAATATTTTCTCTCAGCCCAGCCAGGTCTGTCTTGCAGGGCAGCCATGGCACACTCTCTGCCCTTCAGGGCAGTGTTATCTTTTTATACTAAAAACTACCTACATGATGTTTACAATTATTTCCCAATTCCCATCATCTATGTTAGACAGTGAACTTCTACTCTAAACCAATCCAAAAGTGCCAACTCCACAATAGAAAATGGAGATGAAGAAGAACAAAGAAAGACCAAACACGTGCTTTTTCCTCCATCTTGTGTTCTAAAATTCCCATTCCCAAAAATCCTACAATCTATATTTTCATTTTATGATAACACTACTTAAACTACTGTGACTTTTAGGTTCTCATATAAAACTGCTAATTTGTTTCAAGGGCTATAATCAAACCCACAGATGTTTTGGGCATCATCCCAGGGTCTCAGAGCCCCTGACAGGGTCTCAGCAACTCTGGACTCCCAAAGGGATGTCCCAGACTCTGACAGCAGGGAACTTTCCCACATTTCCTCTGGGGGGAAAACATCCTGTCCTTCTCCAATATCCAGCAATCTTGGCTTCCCAGTCCTCCTTTGGGATCACAAAACATTCCCTCAGCACAGCTGGCAAGGCACACACATGAGGAGTGAAAGATGAGGTACAGCTCCTCAACCCCACAGTTTGCTGGTGTGGAGATAAACCAGCACCTCTGAGTCATGAGAGGTCTGGGCAGTATTTAATGGACAGGGAAAAGGGCTGGAAGCAGGCAGAGGATGTGGGACATGAGAAAGAAAGGAGCAATAGGGAAAAGTCAGGAGCTGGCTCCAGTGGAGAGACTGGGAGAGGTAAGTAGTTGTCAAGGAAAGGAAAAAGCCACAAACATTTTGGTTAGGAGGCACTTTTGAATAGATTTCTTTTTTTTTCAGACACTGAATTTAACTACACAATGCTCTGGGACCCCAGAGATCCCCATTCCTGCTCCACAGTGCCTGTCTCCAGAGCTCCCAGGGCTGCAGGGTCAGGAGGCTGTGACTGGTGCTCCCCAGGGACCTCAAGGGTTCCAGCTCCTACAGGAGTCAAACACCAACTCTGCTCACTTCCATCTCCCTCACCACCAGCCAACCTTGGCAACTTAATTATACATCTTTTCTCTCATAAAGAATAGTTTATATTCCCAATCTCATCTCAAATCTGTGGTAAACTCTGTGGCATCTCTTTTATTTTCAAATGAATTTGCCTTATTAAAAAGTAATGAGCTATTAATTAACTTTGTACTCATACAAAGCTGTTTAATTCTCAATCCAATTAACAGCAATCTGCTGAAGGATTCTAATGATTATTTTAAATTTGCTAAGAGAAACATCTCTGAGCCTTTCATAATAAGATATTTATAGAATGGCTTGGGCTGGATCGTGCTCACATTTTAATTCAATAACATTTTTATAATACATCAGCATCTCTCTACAACATTATCTCTGACAACACATCATTCAGATGCTCAGGAAGGCTGAATAACTAAAGCTGCTGATTTAGAAGTTGTTCTGGAAGGATTTTTTTGTTTCAGGCTTTCCCAATCCCAACATAGGCACCCCTCACAAAGAGTTTCTGCTCACAGAAGTCACTCAGGGGTTTCACACAGGTGTTTGCATTGCAAAGACTGCACTTACAGATTATTTACCACCTCTGCAAAGGGTCAGGAAATCATTCCTGTCTGCACAAAGGAGCAGCCCCCTCACGTGGGATGTGACTTGCTACATTCTGTGAAGTTACACAGCCATAACATCAGTACCTACACTGTGACCTTGGAGCCTAAACATGCACTGGTCCTACATGGCTGGACAAGAAAAGCTTTATCTCCATGTGATTTCAGCATCTGAAGGGTTTCCCCTCCCAACACACACACAGAACCAGCACTTGTACAGCACGAACACCTGCAGCCACTCACCTTGCATATTTTTGGACAGAAAATAAAGAATTTTGCAAAATCTACCCTTTCACGGATAGTTATTCCCTCCACCACTGCAGCAAAGCATTGGACAGCTACAAAGCTGCAGCTTTTCATTCTCACTAATACTATAAATTTTCCCTAAGGCAAGTGAGGAGCACACAGCTCAACACACTGAGGAGCACTCAGGAAGATAACCCCCCACTTTCAAAAACCACAAATGAAAGAAACTTTAATATTATTAAAAACCACAACTTCATGTGTGGTTCTTAATAATTAATTGCCACTGCCTACCTGAAATGAGAACTGCCAGAAAAGCTGCAATATTAAATTCTGAGCAATTCTATGTCACACAGACCTCAGACACCCAATTTCAATCAGGTGTTCAGAGCAGGAAATTTCTAAAAGTACCTAACTCACCTCTGCACACACCCAGAGCACACAGAAGCCCTGTCTAGTTTAGCTTTACACATATCCAAACCTGAAGTAATGTAACTTATCACATACTAGAACTGACATGCTCATCTATGAACACAGCAACAGGAAAAATCAGTGGGAAAAGTATGTGTGGAAGGGGCACTGAAAAAAGTGGTATAAAACACAGGGGGTGGCATTTTTTAACAATGCAATTCCTTTAATGGTAGCATTTGTTCAATGATAACTTTTTCTCATCCAGGTGAGGAATTTCTGCTGTTCCACTCAGGACTGTTATTTGCACTGCTTCTGAACCTGCTTCTGTAACCCTGTTGGGTTTCCCCACTTCAGACACTCCTAATAGGGGATCCACGTGCAACATCAGTCCCTAAAAAACAGGTACCCACTTAGGAAACTGAGGCTAGGAAAGGTCACAGCCCTTCAGCCGTAAACAGAAGTCTAAGAACAAAATAAACTTAAAATTTTTGGTGCATCAATGAGTCCCAGTTAAAGCCAGCACCTCTCTTTGCATATCTATGTTGGCAAGATGCAGGATCCTTCATGAGAGAAAATGAATTTTCCTTGATTTTAGATATGAAGTAATTCCCAAAACAGCTGCCTGCATTTGCAAGTGAGAGATTTGAAGACATCCACAATAGGAAACACTGATTTTTACATTGTGGGATCCTCCAGACACTTGTAATTCACTCATGGCATTGTGCAGGACAACTGCACAACGTGGAGCAAGGACTGTTCATCTTCCTGATTGATGAACACCCTCTGTGGGTGCAGTTTTCCCTCTCCCAGAGGCAGTTTGCTCATTTACATGCTCCACAGCCTCCTGCTTCAGAGGGGACACACGTCTGCTGATTTACTCTCTGCCTTTGATTGAGGCTGAGGGCATTGCACATTATTTTATTATCTAGTACATGTACACACAGGGTGCTTTAACTGCTGCATCCATACTCTTATTTTACAAATCAATGCTGTGCCTCTCTCTCAATTAGAAGAGCTATCTGAAGGTATTGATCTGTTCATATTTCTTTTCCTATTGATCATGTCATCTACAGCCCCATCAAGTTTCCTTTGGCACAGAGAACGTTCACATCGTGCAATTTTCCATGCTCAGTGCAGTGACATCTGCCACTAAACTGCCCCAAAGTAATAAAAGTTAAACTTCCTGACTGTTTTGTACATTACCCTCTGGACACTCACATTCTCTCACACACAAATCATTTTTACTGTGACATCTGCCTGTTTAGATTGGGGACATCTTGACAACTGCAGCAATTTGTCCAGTCTCTCAGGATGGCCAGTGAGCTCCCTCCCAAACACAGCAGCCCAAAAGAGGGGCTGGTTTGCAAAATTCAGGAGCCAAATGACAACACATGAAAATGCTTTATGCTTTTATGAAGCACAGAGGGGGCTTTAAGAACCATTTACACATCTTGCTTAACATTAACTTGAAAATAACTCCTGTTAAACTCCTGAACTACTTTCAGGGAGTTAAAGAACAAAACCACAAATCTAGCTCCCCTGCTAGCTTCTTCCAATAAAAGAGAGTTAAAGTTGAAGTTTTGCAGCTTAGAGAGGAGAGAACAAGTGTGTGCTGGGCTGGGCTGTGCCACACACATCTAAATGTCCTGCAGCTCAGGCAAAGATCAGTCTGCAGAGAGCATCTGCAAACAGCCAGGCTATTCCTAAATCACATCAATTCACCACAGGCAGGAGCTCCAGGCAACTGAAAGAGGGAGAAATAGGGAGGCCCCAAAAGAGAGCATCAGGGGAAGCACCACACATGGAGAAAAATGAGCCTTGAATAACCCATTTGATAAATGTTACTCAGTTTGCATAGAACTTGCATATTCAAGCTCACTCCTACTGAAGTAAGAGCTGAACTTCCTTAACATTGAGATCAGGGTGTAAACACAGCTATAATTGTAGGAAATGACCTCTGAGTAGCAGCACAATGGAGATCCAAGGGGTTTAGGCTAGAAATTCTGCCATAAGAGCCTCACCCCCCTTCCCATTTTTAAACCACAGAAATTTCTACATTACACAATCTCAAATGGTTGATTTATATGAACTTACCTCAATTATATACACAATAGAAAGACAGTAAAATAAATATCAATGGCTAGCTTGTGGTGCAGCACAGAAAAGAATTTAACTAAATTCAAGACAGCATCAAATTATGATATAATAACTTTCATATTTTAATTTTTATTCATCCCAAGAAAAGGTTTACTAATTGATGGTGTCATACTGTACTAAACAGCATATGCCAGGAGGAACAGCTGCTAATGCTGCCCTGCAACAATTTGGAGCAAGGACTGTGGGTTTTTTTTCATCTAACAGAAGTAAATACAAATAGGTAGAATACTAATATTTATGTACTTTTTTTTTTTTCCCCTGAGAGACTCGATAGAAAGCTGAACTTTTTTTTACAAAAGAGACAAATTTTGTTTGGTTGAGCACACAAAGTTCATGGAAGTGCAGGATCATTGCAAATTAAACGATTACTGATGCATGAAATACAGCATGGCTGGAATCAGGTAAACAAAGCAGTAAGACAGGAAAAATCTGTCACAGCCCAGGCACCTTGCACCTGGAACTTTGTGAGAACTTGGGGTTTTTTCAGTGCAAAATGCTGTCAGTCATAAAATGAGCAATCTGTTCTCCTCTGAACAAAGACAAACTCAAGGTCCAATTTTCTCAGCTTCAGCTTTTCCATAGTGGAAGATAATTCAAACCCAGCTCAGCAGCAGCTTGATTTCATATCCCTGAAACCGAGGATGCCATCTGCAGCCCTGCATTTACATTTAACATTAAACTGAGCTCCTGGCAAACTTGAGGTTCAGCCTACAGAGCCTCAGCCTGTACTCCTGCAGCTCTCCCAACATCCACATGTTAACTCCTAAACTAAAGGCACACCTGCTGCTGAACACTCAAAGGAAAATCCATCACCAGCACTGAAGCTGTGTGGCACGGTGTTTGATGTCCTGGAGTGTGCAGCAGGGGTGAACAAGGACAAGGGCTCCCTACAAACACCCACACTGCTGTCAGCACAGCTGTCCCTGTACTCTCCTGCAGTACAAGGCATGCACATGGAAAAATAGAAATACTACTTTTGTTTGAAGCCATGCAGCCAGAGTTTATCTCTCTTGCAGAGCCCTGGATGCTGCCTGCTGCAGGTGATATGGACCAAAGGCAGCCAGCATCATTTTGGAGCATCACTGCAGGCTGGGGAACGCACAGGCAAACTGGGAGCAAAGCTGTCCACACAACTACCACTAAAACCACTCCAGCCTCAGAAATCGTCTCTATCGACACCCATTACTCTATCTATTGACTGTTTATAAAATAATTCTTTCAATCTTGGATTTATCTGAAAGTCTAGAGCCTGCATAAGAACAGCTGATTATAAATCTCACAAACAAGGACAACTACAAAGTCACCTTGTACAACTTTCAAAGTTGAGCGGCTCTAAAATGGACAGAAATCCCTTTACTGCAGCACAGCATCCCATTATTCAGCACTGAGACACTTTCCCAGTGCTATTACACAATTCACACAGTGCATGGGTATTTCTGTGTCAATATGGATCAGTCCACACAATGTGCAACTGATTTTCCATAGTCAACTTTAAGTGTAATCAAACAATTTAAGGCCTCAATGGGTATTTTAACAGATGGAAAGAAATCCAAATGAGTAAAGGCATTTTGATATTTGCTACCATTTAGAGTTTCAAAGCTTTCAGCACACATATGCTTAATCAGAGAGTTGATTGGGATCACGGGTGAGTGATTATTTATTGACATGTGCACAGAGGGATGGAAACAGAACGGGATAATTGGGTCCTTGCCAGAGTAACTGGCAATCGTTATTGACCATTTTTTATTTTTGGACATCAGCCCAAATATGATACTACATGTGCCAGAGAAGCTTTACATTTGGCAAAAGTGAAACTACAGGAATAACTTTCTGCATGTGATTAATCCTCCTAATTCAGGGCCAAGATACTCCCCAAACCTCACAGTTAGTCAGGGCCTCCATCTGCACATGTTACAGAACAGCTACACACACACACACATTATTTTCAGCAATCCAAGCAGAAAAACAAGTTGGCATTTAAGAAAAACAAACCAGCAGTATTCAGATGCCTTTTAGACCCCTGGTATGAAGCAGTAATCACCACCTTTCTCTCACAACCCAATATTGAAACGAGGGAAGAGCAAATGTTTGCTTTCCTGAGAAGGGCAATATTCCAACAGATGAGAAGCAGAACCACAAATATTGACGGAGCAAGGTCCCTGTCCCTGCTGGGACTGAGCTGAGCCCCCTGCCTTCTTCCTCCAGAAAGCCCTCTGCCAGCTCAAGTGTGGGTAATGATCCTGTCAGGTCTGCAAACACAGATGCCACACTCATAGGGACAAGGAGCACCCAAAAACGCTCAGACTATCTGCTCCAACACAGCTGAGGGAGGAGATGGACATGGTCAGCTCCAGGAGTGACCAGGAGCTTTTCCACATGTGGGCTTTGGAGCAGATCCTTGAGCACAGCTGCTCAGTCCTTAATGCACAAACCTCACAGAGATCCAACCAATGCTTTAATGTCTCCTCTGCAAGCTCAAGTCACAGGCAAAATTCTGCTGCTTACATTTTATCTGTGTGCAGCATCAATGGAAGTCAGATACATCAGGTTTCCTCTTTTCAAATCTAAAATTCATCTCCTCCCCAAGCCTTTTCTTAAGCATCCTTCTTGCTACACTGAAAATTGCCACACCTGAAAAGACTTTGGCCATATATGCAAATTAAACTTTTTTTTAAAACACTGTAATTTACCTTTAATTATTAACAGCAGTGAAATTGAAACAAAATCACAACATCTATTTATGGGATTGCTAATCAACTTTCCAGCTTTGTTAGAATTAACAGAACTGTCTCCAAGACCCCCCCCAAAGCCTCTGTCCCCTCTTCTGCATAAGAATATGTGCACAAGTGGATAGAAATACATACACTTGAACTTAACAAAGACATAAATATCTGCAACATTTAGAGTCAAATACAAAGTGCAGAGAAGACTGTTTGAATTACAGGAAGCCACGTTATTTTGAGTTTTAAACCCTAAAAAATGAGGGGAGGGGGAAGATGATGAAACCCCACAACTCAAAATTTGTTCATATAGTTTATTTTTTTGAGGCAAAATATTTGCTACATGACTTTGTGAGAACAAGGGGGTTATTCCCAGCTCTGATAAGAATCACCAGCTTGTGTGGATTTTGTGCAGATTGGTATCCTGTTAACTCATAGAAAAACCCCAAGAGAATAATTTGATTCAACACTGATTTGGGAGAAAATTCACAACTTAGCATTTTTTCCCCCAGTACAAAATACACAGGGCAGGGATGGGATCACATGGAGCAGGGAAACCCGACATTACATCCTGCCAAAGTTCTACTGCTTCCCAAAGCCAGCAGAGGTTTCACAAAAGCAGTTCTTTTACCATCCAATTCAGAAATATTTCTACACCCATTGGTAATTCTGACAATTTTCAGCCTGTGCTTATCCACAGCTCAGCACAGATGTAGAAAGAGATTTGGAGGAAGGTGCCAGGGGAAAAGGAAAAAAGCAGTCAGCTCTTCATGCAAGGCTTTATCTGTATGAGAAAACAATGCTAAAAGAAAGCAATTTAGCAGCTGACACTAAACTTCCTCACTTTAATACCTCCAAGTTAAAAATCAATAGATTTTAATTGTTCATTCCACAGCAATGTTTTGTTCTGAACTAAAGCAGAGTTTCCATGCTTTCTGCTAAAGATTGCTCCTCAACAAATGTTGGAATATCGATTCCAATTTCACTCATCAGCAAAATACTCCATCTCAATTCCTACACTGTGTAATATAAAACTTGAAAGCTTCCCCAAAAAAGTAAGTAATGCTGCAAGAATACAGTGAAAACTGACACATTTTCTTCCTGTCTTGCTGAAAAGAAGTAAATGAGCTATTTTTGCCCCTACTTCCAGACTTCCAGAGCTACAGACACGACTGAGGCTGCCCCTGTTTCCTTGGGAAGACAGTCTCCAGCATGAACCAAAGCCCTGCACAGCCTCAGCAATCAGCTCAGACAGAAAAGTCTCATCCTAAACCATCCTTTCCATCTGTCAAAAAACATTTATGAGTTCCTTCAGACCCAGGCAAGATGAGAACAACACCAGCCATGCTGCTGAGAATGGACACATACAAGTCCAGAAAAATGCCTACATCTTTCCACATCAAAGCAGGGGGAGTTGAGAGCACAGGAGCTCTCTCTTACCCTGTTTAATGCCCACATTTAAAATACTCTTCCAGGAATACTTGCAGTGCTTGCAGTTCACACACTACTGCAGGCAGGCAGGGGAATATTTCAAAACTCATTAAATTTAACAAGACTGCTCCACGCAGACAGACAGCAGCACTGTCAAACCCGTAATGGGACCTGGAGGTGGGAGTGGAGCCACACATGGAGCCACAGGAGCAAAGCCAGACTAACCAGGAGGGTTTGGGCACACAGCCCCTATCCCAACACAGCAGGAGTCTGCCTCCACTCAGCTCTCTGCACTCCAGCTCCATCAATGAAAAACCCCCTCTTTCTCCTACAAACACTGCTCTGCTATATTAAGATGTGATCAAATGCAAACATAAGTTTCACAGAGAGTGCTGGCAGAAAAGGGCTTTTGGAGGTGTCAATATGCAGCACTACACTTCGTAGCACCACTCCTTATAAATGTTTTTAGTGAGTTAAGCCACAAACAGCCCCAACCCACCCAGCTTACCACAGGAGACAAAACTGACTTGTTTTTTTTACAATTTACAAAAATAAAACACACTTTAAGCTTGCTTCTAAGCTAGGTTTTAGTTCTAGCATCCAAGCCACCAGGACAGCAGGAATATATCCACACTTTAATGAGGCCAAGTACTAGAAGCATGTTCAGCTCTCCAAAAGAACCAAATAAATTGTCCAAGAAGGCTTAAAAAAAACCCCAAACAATAACACCTCAGCTTCCAGCAGAAAAAGTTCTAGACAAGTCAGTGTGCCACAAAAAAATAAATCTCTCCTCTTGAATATTGTCTCAAAAAAGAATTAGTATGTTATCCCTTAAATGAAAATATAACAGCTACTGACACTGTGATTATTAGCTTTCTGTATTGAGTGGACAGCACTGAGACAGTAAATCAGGATGAGCATAATACACCAATTTATTCAGCAAAGCCAAATATTTGAGGAAGCACACACTAAAATTTAATCAAGCAACAATCACCTGGGAAATCCTGTCCTGTGCATCAGCTATCTCCAAATAAATCCTAAAATATACATATATGTGTAAAATACACACAGAGAAAAATGTGACAGTACAAACAGGTTTTGTATTAGGGTAGATCTGAGCAGAGGGGATTAAAACAGACACACAGACACAAATATAACATGACAGACATGGATGTCCTGGTGCAAACCCAGCAAAAGGCAACAATGATGAAGGGACTGGAGCTCCTGACACAAGGAAAGCTGGGAAAACTCAGTTTCAGGAAGGTTCATGGATTGTCCATGTCCATGGGATGGAATAAAGGAGATTGCCCAGAGCAGCTGTGGCTGCCCTGGATCCCTGGCAGTGTCCAAGGCCAGGCTGGACAGGGCTTGGAACAACCTGGGATAGTGGGAGGTGTCCCTGCCCATGGCAGGGGTGGAACAAGGTCCTTCAGGTCCTTCCAACCCAAACCATTCTGTGATTCTATGATCCCTTCCCTCCAAGAAGTAAGTGGCACCTCAGTGCTCATGAGGTTTTTGGAAGATGAACAAGAAGAACCTCCACTGATTTTATTGAATACATGTTCATGGATGACAGCCAAGATCTAAACAAACCTTGAGAAGTTATCATTTGATACTACTGAAAAATAGGAGCCAACCTGAAAACACACAGCCCCATGTCACCCTTCATCAGGAAATCTTCAAATAGCTCACTGGGGCTCACCCCCCAACCCCTGAGAAATAAAAAAGAAACAAGGATGCTCCTTCCAATACACCTAAGTGAGACATGGAAAAGATTCACTTGCTCAAGATTATCAAACAAGATGGGGAAAGAGTTTGGAACAGGGAACCTGAGCCTTCAAACCCCTGATCTAAGCACAGCACCAGAGATGCACCTGCCCCCTGATGGAGCACCCACCCCAAGTGCAGGAATTTCTGCACTATGAGGAAGGGAAGGGAGCACAGCTCTCACTAACTGGAGGATTTCAGTGCAATGAAATCATTCAACGGGCTGCTCTACCCCTAAGGAAAGCTAGAGTTTGCTAAAAGAGGCAAGATTTCACTCTCACCTGTGAGATTACCAAATACAAGTGTGGTGAGTCAGAGTACTTTGATTTTCCTGGTGAACCAGGAGCAGACAGAGAGCTGCAATATCCTTAAGTCTGAAAGAATTAATTAGCAGTGAAGTATCATAAGGAGCTGGGGGAAGGGAACCTTGATTCATGTTCATCTTTAAATACTTTTTCTTTAAATCATTTCCTTGTGCAATTACTCATATATTACAGATAATGTTCTCGTACTCAATTTGCCTTGCTGTAAAACAGCAACATAAACATTTTCCTCCTCCCTAATATCTTTGGAATCAAAGTTATCATCTGATGAGAGGTATCCAGGGGAACACTATTCAATACAACAAATAATTTTTCATTGGTATTTACTTCCTCTTTAAAATATTAAAGGCAAGGAAGGGAGGAGAAAGAACCAAGGTCAATTCACACATAAATATTTAGCTTGGAGATGCAATTCCTGCTTCCATTATTTTGTACTATTTTACTACTGTGTCTCAAGGACATGTAAACTGCAGTTTAAGTTTTCAGGCTTTTATTTTGTACTGAGTTCCCATAAAAGAAAAATTCCAAGTTCCATCTATTTCTGAACAATTAACTATTCCCATTCTGACAGACAGGCTAAGAAGTGGCAGCCCTGTTTTCCTGCATGAATTAGACACCAGTAGAACCTCTCTCCATGACAAAGAGAAAACTGCATATTTGTGAAAAGCAAACTGCCTAATCCCACCATGCTTCTCCCAGATTTTTTCCAACTTGCCACAAGCTTCTCCTGCAACTCTGAATCATGGAATTGTTTAGGCTGGAAAATACCTCCAAAATCACTGAGTCAGACTGCTAACCCAGCACTGACCAAGCGTGCTCTCAGCCATGTCCCCAAATGCCACATCCACACATCTTTCCATTCCCCCCAGGGATGGTGACTCCACCACTGTCCTGGGCAGCCTGTGCAAGTGTTTGACACCTTCCATGAAGAAATTTTCCCTAATATCCAATCTAAACCTCCCCTGGCCCAGCCTGAGGCCGTTCCCTGTTCCCAGATCCCAAATCCCTCTGGCTGTCCCCTCCTGTCAGGGACCTGTGCAGAGCCACAAGGTCCCTCCTGAGCCTCCTTTTCTCCAGGCTGAGCCCCTTTCCAGCTCCCTCAGCCCCTCCTGGTGCTCCAGACCCTTCCCAGCCCTGTTCCCTTCCCTGGACACTCTCCAGCCCCTCCAGGATTTTGTCTTGAGGAGCCCAAATCTGGCCCCAGGGTTGGAAGTGGGCTCTCAGCAGTGCCCAGCACAGGGGCACAATCACTGCCCTGGTCCTGCTGGCTTTTTCAGGGATTTCAAGGTCTTGGTGTGCATCTTCAGCAGAGCTCCCAGCCTCTGGCAGGCCTGGTGAAGCACTCCTGGCTGGGTGGGATGAGCACAGGGGGGAGAAAAGCAAAGCCCATGAGGAAGATCCCAGGGTTCACTTTCCTGGTAGACTTTAAAAGGTTTTACAAAAGACAATAAGAGACAAACAATAAAGCAAAAGGTTACACAGCTGGGTGCTTGGCATTCAACCCCTGTGGTTTTGGAGACACCCCTGACATTCATCAGCCCATTTTATATTCATAGACCTGTCATGCATATTCAAACTCTTCTATAAACTAATTTCTATATTCCAGGAACTGTTTTGCACGGCCACTCCTTGAATCTGCTTTTTTAGATCGTGGGTGTGTCTTGGCTGTGGTTTTAATTTATTTTTCTCACCAGTCTTAATTTGGGCTGTGGTCTTCAATTTCTGCAGACAGTCCGTGCTGGTAGCTGGTGTATCAGTAGCAGGTGTCTTTATTGGGTGTTATCCAGTCAAGCAGGCAGTTCACTTACTACAAAGACACTTTATCAGCTTGTGTTACTCCTAAAGAAAACTATACCTTAAAAACCATTTCAACACCACACATATAGTATCCACTCTAATATTTGTGAAAAGCCAATACCATAATATGTATTTATAACACCTCCTTGTACCAACATTGGCATGAACCACCACTCTCCTGCCTTCCTTCCATCAAACGTGTCTGAAAGCCAAACTCAAGACCACTTGTTCTAAGACAAAGACGCTAAAACATTTTTAACCACTGGTATTTTTTACCTTTTTAGTTCTCTTAACAGAGTTATCAAAGTGGAGAATCTAGAGGTTTCCTGAATAACTCCAGTCACCCCACCAGCCTCAGAACAGGAACTGATCTGCCGATCTACTGGGCACACACAGACAAACACCTTTTACTGAGCACACAGACAAACACCTGCTGCTGTGCCACTATAAATTCCTAGAATATCATTTAACATGGATGAGCATTGCAGGAACACAGCAGGAGTGAAAGGCCACTAAATGCCTTGCAAAAGAAGAGAGCAGAGTAAGGAAAATGGATTGGAAGCCTAGGGGCATAAAGAAAAAGGAATGTTTTGAAAAAACTCATTATAATTCATTCTCTTTAACTCTACAATAACATCAACACTGAGAACAATAGCAAAAAAATAGGATAGAAGCTAATTTTCAGAAGACATGAATTCCCTCAAGCTGACTGATAAATAACAGTGTTTTCTCACCTTCTTTTTGTCTTTAATGGGATTCAAATGATTCAATTTAACTGCAACAGCACTGGTTTCCCCACCCAGCTTTCTACTACTCCAGTCAAGGGAAGTGAAGCAGGGTGACCTTAATTGTGTACATGATACTGATTTTGATTCAAACAATTACGAGTATACCACATAGCAAATATAAATTTAAACAAAACCATAAAGGCTCAAATCCCAATTCACTGCAGTCCAACTGCCTCCTTGCAAGTCTAAACCACAATGAAATTCCTGGCAGCCCTTCATGATCACCTCACAGAGGAGCTGCCTACACAGCTCTATGGACATGTACTACCAATAAAATACACATTAAGTTTCCAGGCTCCTATTT
This sequence comes from Toxostoma redivivum, assembly GCA_013397375.1. Taxonomy (NCBI): domain Eukaryota; kingdom Metazoa; phylum Chordata; class Aves; order Passeriformes; family Mimidae; genus Toxostoma; species Toxostoma redivivum. The sequence continues at coordinate 2,558,030 of VXBI01014838.1, forward strand.
TGTCCTGAGTTCTCATAAAAGAAAAATTTCCAGTGCCATCTAGTTCTGAACAATTAACAAAGTCACCATCCTGACACAGAGCCTGAGAAGTGACAGCTTTGCCTTCCTGCATGAATTAGGTGCCAGTGGAATCTAAATCTATGACAGTGAAAAAGCAAATCTATTAATTCCAACACACTTTTCCTACATTTTCATGGCTTGTCATGAGCTTTGACAACACAAAACCAAACAATTGTTTAGACTGGAAAAGCACTTTACTCTGCCCAAATCCCTAAACTTCTGTTCATATCCCTAATTCATCAATTCTGGGGTGATACAAAAAAGGATGAGGGTGTTGCAGATTTACACACAGGGCAGCAAAATCTCCCCTGTACATTCATGCAGCCAAAAAGAGGAGCCCACAAGTTCCTGAGCACTCAGGTGATGAGCTTCCCTGCCACAAAGGGACACTAAGAAAGAGGAATATTAACATCAATAAATAATCAAGCTTTCTCAGGGGTATTAGTTGCACTAGTAGGTGGTTATCCACAAAACCCTGTGCCAACCCTCTTGCAGGTTTGACTGAAAAAAAATCCCCTGATCACACAATTCTGCCACGGGATCTTTAGTTGTTTATGCAAAAGATGGATGGCCCTGACTGGAGGAGCAGCTACTCAATATTTTGTTTTATTCTTACTCTTAGCTCCGTGGGCCCATGTATTATTTACTGCACACTATGCAAACTGAGTTCCACACAGAGAATTATTAATTTCCTCTCAGGTTTCCCCACAGCTATAGAATATCTGGGCCTTCACCAGCATTCAACCACACTCACCACCCCAGCTCAGAGATCTGTGCCCACTCCTGTCCTTCAGGCACCCAAAGATTAAGGATTAACCCATGCTAAAATCACATTCCCCACGTGCAGCTCAGGGATTTTCAGGGTTCTGCATGGACCCCTCGCCCAGCAAACCCAGCAGCACTGCTTGCAGGTGTGCTGGGACATCCCCACCCTTTTTGGGGTCTCACCCCAGCCCCCAGGTAAGAGCTGATGCTCTCCTGCCACAGCTCCCCAACAGCTCACCCACCAGCACTGGGGAATTCTGACACAGAAACAAGGCATCACATGCTTAACACTCCTCCTCTCCCTGACTGGTACATGATGTGCTTCTTTAGCACCTACAAATCATATATTGCACTTCTAATTGGCTTTTGTTGTTTTGTTTGGGCTGGTTTGCTGTCTGCTTGTGGGTTTTGGCTGAGATTTTGTGGGGTTTTTTTGTTTGTTTGTGGCAGGCTCTGTTGGTTGAGCTTTTTAATCCCACACTCACTATTTTCCCCCAGATTAGATAAAGTCTAAATGCAGATTTGGGGGTGAGGGGGATTTGGAGGGGCTCATGGGACAATCTTGCCTTCACCATGATGCTGTTGATATTTAACAGATAATCAGATTAACTAAAAAAAAAACAGCAGAGAAGCATTAGTATGTGTTATCACTAATGCTAAATACAGCATCATCACTTTTTTTTTCTCACTATGCCTCCTCTTCTTTACCCTCTTCAACAGCATTATAATAAAATCAGAAATTTAGAGGGAAAAAGGCCTAGAGAGGATTGTTCAATTTTTTGTCCTGTCTAAATTAAAGTGACTCAGATAACAGAGTTTCCACCATTTCCTCTGGGACACAATTCCACAGCCCCATGGATCTGCAGTAAGTTTTTCGTAATGCCCAAAGTAATTATTTTCTTGTTTTTATCTCATTTTATTACTTTCACTGTACATTAAATATTTCTCCCTTACTCCCCTTCTTTCCCTCTGAGGTACTCTCCCTTTCACAGCTCCATTCTCAGGTAGAGATCCAGAAATTAAATGGATTTAGATACTGTAAATCTTTGCTCAAAAGAGGAGAAATTTATGTCACTTTTGTGTACCCTCAATATGTTAATTTGTCACTCCTGGAAATAAGAGGATACTCAGGAGGAATATTCCAGGCAGAAAAAACATCCTGACATATACTTTTTAAAATACAAACACAGCAGGTAGCATATTCTGCCCTTAGTTCAGTGCACTTTCTGCTTTTCAAACCCACATTCCGTTTGATGGAAATATGCCATCAATTGCCAGTCAGTGCCCTCAAAAAACCCCAGCATTAATCACCCCCAGATTTCTCTCCTCCACTCAAAAATCACTTTGTATACACCTTCACTCTGGATGTACATTGCAATACTACTCAGGATTTCTGCTCAATTTCTGCTTGAGATTCTCAACTTTGACTTTTTTTTAAGAACTGAAAATTTCAAAGTTTACCATCACTAAGCAAAAATGTACAAAGGAACTACTTATATATTTTCTCAACCTTAATGAAAATGGTATCTGAAGTCTGAATGTGATGAGTGATCCTTCTGCCATGCCCTACATGAGGAAGAATTCTGTGGGCAATCCAAACTGGATAATCCAAGCATTCTCCTGTATTCTCTCCAGCAATTCTAGCATGAATTACACTTGGCAAGCAGGATGATACAAGTTTGGGATTTATGTATTGTTAATGCTGCTGTTGTTTCATGTTTTAAATACCTGCAAGTCACCCTGAAGTAAGTGACCACTGGGAATTACACTAAAGGACACAAGGACATTTCTTTCACTGACACACTCATTTATTGAACATTCTGTTAGAAGTGGCAGCTTTTGAGCATGGAAGAAAAGTCTTTTTAAAAATCCAAACAAACAAACAAAAAAAAAACCCACACCAAAAAATCACACCTAGGAGTGATTCAATATAGACAGCTGCCAAGGGACCTTCAGAAACCATCAAGTAACATTCCAAAACATTACTTCTCAGCCATTATCAGGAATATTTTTGTATTATTACTAGAAAATCCAAGTGCAAGGGTAAAGCAGATGTCCATTGCAGCTGTACTCTATATGCTAATTTTTTTTACAATAAATATGCACAGAAATCTTAATAAATGCATTATAGAACATGGAAATCTTTGGCACATGGAAAAGCCTTAGTATCAAAGATGCAAAGTTGAGTGTTTACTTTAAAAGGGTTATTTTTGCTTGATAAGTTCATTTAAGGACAATTAATTATACTTTCTTATTTTTGCAGGCTCTGGCCTTGGCAGTCTCCAGGGTTATCCCTGTGCCAACAGAGACACTGTGTTTATTTCCAAGCTTTCCACCTCTCTGATCATTCCTACCACGTGCTGATAGCTGTTAGTACATACAATATCTCCCATGTTTTAATCATAAAAATATTTACTGTTTGCGTAGGAAAACCTATCACCAACAAAAAATTGATTCAGGAAGAAGCTGGGGGAATGTTTGGACCGACATTTGCATAGCAAAAATCCCTTTTAAAACAAGATTTATTTTTTTTGAAGCCTATTATTTTTTACTAGATCACATGAATTTATTCTCCCTGATTCATGCTGGAATGCTGGAACCTCGGGGAAGCGCCAAGTTTAGAGCAGCTCTTTTTCAACAAAACGATTATTCAGATCATATTTGGGGGAAACTCCAAGTGGGGCTAGATTGAATTTAGACAAATGAATAAATTCCCACTTCCCAAAATAAGAGTGGGTGCAGTGCAGCATCCCTGGCAAGGAGTAAATGCACGTGCTGGTGCACAGGAGTGCCATGGAGTCAGTGGATGCTGGCAGCCATCCAGCCCTGGCTCTGTACCTGCCTGGCTGGGCAGGAGAGCAGCAGAGACCCCAGGGCAGCTTCCAGAGAGGGATGAGTCAGTGCTGGCACAGCAGCCAGGCCACAGGGAGCTGAGAGCCACCCTCGGAAAGTCAAATCCATCAGGTGACTGCACCCTGGGCAGCCAGAGCCAGCAAAGCAACACAAAAAATCTAACAGTGAGAGGCTCAAAAATAGAGCTTTGAAGGGAAGGTGCAAAGATGAGTGACTGGTTTGAGGTGGGTGATGGCTCCTGGATGTTTAATTAGGGTTGGCTGCTGCACAAATTGAGGCACATCTCAGCTGCCTGGCACAGGCTCTGACTCAAGCCCGGTGATGCACTGAGGTACCCACAATATCCTGATCAGCCACTCTGATACAGACAGCAGTGTTCTGCAGAGTGTAAATATAACAGGCTTTTCCTTTCACATGCTTATTCCTTCCCATTACTGAAATAAACAGTGTGCAACTGTCGTGTGAACACATGAGCAGAGCTATGAAACACCAGCTGAGCTGGAGAAACAACAGGAAGAACTGCTGGTGGTGTGGTTAAAGCTCTTAAAATACCAGCAACTGGCAAATAGATAAATATATGCTTTTCTAAGCAAGGTGAGAATAGGCTGCTGGTAAATCCAAAATATTCGTATCAGACTGAGCATCTCCCTTTGCAAACCAATCACTGTGAAATTAAAGACAAGAACTCAGTGCTGTATCCCATGTTTCAGCCTATGGAGCAAAATTTGCAGCCATGAGCTATCTTACAATGACTCTGGTGGACATTTAGCTTAAAGAAATGGAGATTATATCAGTGCCAGCCACCCTTCCAGCCTGAGAGCATCCAGCAGCCCACTTCAGAGTTTTATTTTATCTCTGCTTCCTCAGTGCTCCTGTTCTGGCAAAGTCTCCTTTCCTATTTCCCTTCATCCCTGCTCTCTTCCTACTGCTATAAATTTACCATATTCTCCGCCCCATCACTAACCCCCACCCAAACACCAGGATCCTGTCAGCTGCCATCCTTCTTGTTTGACTGTGGCACTGCTCATGTTTCTGCTGCTGTTTCTCCCTTATGCAACTGCAAAGAAAACGATCTTCAGGGTATCAAAAAAAAAAAAAAAAACAAACAAACAAAC
>VXBI01014838.1:2571589-2651104 GCA_013397375.1 Toxostoma redivivum
CACTAGGTCTCTGAATAGGGATCAGATCAGTGTGGATGAGTCACCTGAGCTGGAATTGGCACAGGAAAAGGAGAGCAGTGACCAGGCGGACGGAACAGCTAGCTAGCGGACCGGCTATGGGCAGGGCCCGGCTGGCAGCGGGGCTGGTTCTCTGTCCCTGCTCCTAGTCCCGGCTGTAGCCCAGCCCCGCTCCGTGCCGGCGGTGCCGGTGCTGGTGCCGGGCCTGGCGCGGCCGGGCCCGAAGGGGGCGGTGTTGGACCGAGCTGCCGGGGGTGCCCCGGGCACGGGCAGCGCTCCGCTCCCCTTCTCCCAGCTGCGGCCAGCCTGCCACTGCACCCACGGGGCTTTCAAACAACCGCCTGGCCCTCCAATTTCAATACTGCCAGAGATTCATCGTTACCGGAGTATGGAAGTTTCTTAGGGGTCGGGATGTCAGGACTGCCTGGTGGGATAATCAGAAATAATTTCTCCACTGGAAGAGGGTGGCTTGGAGAGATTTTAAAAGCACATGGATGTGGCGCGGGTTGGTGGTGGGCTTGGCCCTGCTGGGTCAATCATCTTACAGGTCCTTTCCAGTCGGAACTGTTCTGCGGTTCTGGAGTAATCACTGAGGAACTGCACATTGCAGTCCTTGACTGGTCAAGCAAGAGCACCACCCTGAGCCAACAGAGACAGCATCAGTTCGCAGCTAATACTCGTCCTCAGCTGTTCACAGCCTTAACCAAAATGAGCTTGGGAGGTCCCTGTATCTTAACAGAGAATGGTTTGGGTTGGAAGGGACCTTAAAGATCATCCAGCCCCACCCCTGCTATGGCAGGGACACCTTCCACTATCCCAGGCTGCTCCAAGCCCCAATGTCCAGCCTGGCCTTGGACACTGCCAGGGATCCAGGGGCAGCCACAGCTGCTCTGGGCAACAAAATCCAGCAGCCAGTCCTAAAATCCCTCCAATCAATAATGTATGACCCTCTCTTTAGGTGTCAGCGTCACTTCAGAAATTAAGGCACGTTTCTATCTTTCATTCAGCACAAGGAAAATCACGAACAAGCACAACTGTATATTAAGGGAGAGCAGAGAACAGAACAAGGAGAAGAAAACCTCACTAAGTAATCTGCTAGGCAGCAGAAAAGATCCAACCAGCTCAGACATAAAAACCACTGGAATAACTTTTAGATCAGTGCAAATTGCCTGGCCAATAAGAACAGAAAGTCTTGAAACAAAGTGACGCTCTGTAAGAAGTGAATAAAACAGCAGCAAAGAACAGCTGTAAAAAACAAACTCTAAATAAAGTTGTTTTCATATAAACAAAATAAAAGGGAACAAACAGAACCAAGTTGGCATTCATGTTCAGAATGACAAAAAATTGGTAAACTAAGTGACGTCCAAGGAGCTCAGGGAGTGAAAAGGAGAGAAGCTCAGTACTTCTTACAGGGCAGATTTTCAAACCAAGAAGTCTACAGGATAAGCAAGGTGAAGAAGGGTGGGAGGGAAGATCTGGATAGAGAAGAAAGGTTAGAAATAAATTGCCTACAAGAACCAAGGAAAAAACTGACAAGAGACAACTGTCTTGGGCACCAGCTAGTGCAAAGGCAAACATTAGGCTGAACTAACATCAGTCTAAAGCCTTATGAAGGATTGTCTGAACTCAAAAATCTTATGAGAAAGGAAAACAAAGAATATAAGATATAGGATGGCTGCAGCAGGAACAGGATAAATTAAAATTAGGCATATGTAAGCACAAAGTAGTATGAAATTATTTCAGTTAATGGCAGAGTCAATAGATATTTGTAACCCAGGAGGATTGAAATAGTCTTCCAGACAACAACAGCATCTTTGAGGACTAGATATATAGTGGTGGGATGAAATCCAGCTATTAAAAGAAGTTGTAAGGCGGGAGAAGGGAAATGAGAAAACATGCTGCAGATATGGAAAGTGTAATATAAAAATATAGAGACATGCCATCAGTATAACTCATTTACAGCTAAGGGAACTCCTGAAATTCAAACAGGGCCATAATGTTGGTTCATAAACCATCAAGCAAGACAGGGACAAGTTGTGCTCTAAAACTCAGGTGTTCACCAAGCAGGAACACACACAAAGCCTTTTATAATAGGTGGCTTTGGAGCTGGCATGAAGAATTAAAACCCCTACAAAAGGGTCCTGTTAGACTCTATTTCAGGGCTAGTACATATTACATGACATTATTTTCTAAAATTGTGAAGAAAAGTTCTAAGTCCGATCCCATCCTGGTATATAACACCACAGCTTATTTTGCTGTTACTAATAACTCTCAAGTGGCCTAAAAAAGAAAGCATTGACATAAACTCTGAAGTTTTCTTGAGCCTGTTGCTTGAGGCTTCTTGACTCTGTAAAACTGTTTCTTCACTGGGTCAGATGAGATGAAAAAGTGTAATTATTTTATTTCCAGGGAAAAGCTGTACCATTTGTGGTGAGGAAAATGAAGGGCTAAGCAACTGAAAGCACTGTCATGTTAGGACAGCAGATGCATTTTATCAAGGAAACACATTAAACAAGATCAGCTCACAAAACTGAATCATTAAGTATGTTTTTGAAGTATTTAACAAAAAAATTAGTATGTAAATATCCAATCCTACTAGCAGGCTAGAATGGGAAGGTAGAACTACTCCAGTCCCCTGTAGTGTGTACAACATCTCACAGCTCCAGAGAAAGCTGACTCACAGACCACAGCCAGGCTGCCTCTGCAACAGGCATCACAGCTCTCTGCCTGAAAATGAGTACTCCACAGCCCATGTGCTTTCTTGGAAGGGTAGGAAAACATCTTTTTGCAGCTCTGCAGGATTCTTTGAGGGTGTGTAAGTCCCCAGAACACAAGTCTGACTATAGAGGCAAAGTCCTAGAGGTACAGGAGTAGCTTCATTCCACACACCAGTGGGTGCTTAAAGAGAACATCAGCTCTGAGAAGTTCAATACACACCAAGATCAGTCTGCTCAATACAGCCACTCTTTTTTTCCTCTCCCAAGGCAAGCAGTAAACATGTACTTGCAAGTAAATACACACACAACTTACAGCTTTCATTACAGAGCTTCCTATTAGGCAGCATCCTGCTTAAAAACCAGGACTAGTAGGTGGAAGTTTTAGGTAAACTTCAAAGGGTAGATTAAAGTTTCCACCTCTTTATATTATGCACTGAAGGCTTGGGTCTAGAATATGATCTGTTGAGCTTTTGTTGTCATGGTGTTAAAGGAAGGAAACTTAACACCTCGGGTCATTCTCCTGATACTATTTGCAACTTCACCATCTGCCTTCCTGATTACAATGTTTTATTATTAAAAACAAAACTGTCTCTCCAGCCCTTGTTTCACTTCTTCGTGCAGATCCATCCATTTTTATATGGATATATACGTGCACATCCAGACATGCCATCCCCACAGGAAAAACAAACCCACGCCACGTCAGTGCATCACTTTAACCACTGAGGAGTTAATAATTAGTCGGCTCAGTGAGTATCAGGGAGAACACCTCTGCCCAGTTCTCTGTACCCTTTAAGTGGTGCCTTATCTGTTTTTCCACTCCCACCATGTAATCAGCACAATTACAGATAATTATGTGCTCAAATACAGAGCCCAGCTGCTTTTTCCAACCTGGTTACAAGTTGAAATCATTAATCGATGTCACACACATTGGCATTGATCTGGCATGCATTATCCTCATTAATAACTTTCTTCCTTTCTAAAGATAAAGAAATTAACTACCAGCCATCAATTATTCAGAAATACAAGTTCACCTTTAGACACGAACACAATGACACCTTCTGGGAAATGCTAAAAGGAGCTGGATCTAGCAGTTTATTTTAACAATAGCTGGATCATGGAAAAGCAATATATTAGTACCATAGGCAGATACAAGTAAATAGAAAGGTACAGCAAGGAGGCAACATCAAAATAGTCTGAAAATGTCAAACAGCCCAGCAGTTGTTCTTCATCAGCAGCAAATTTTGAATTTAGACTTTATCTTCCCAAATAATAGAATAAGTCAGAGGACCTTGATAAGCATCTTTCTAAAAGAAAGCACAACTTTCCATGGGTGTAGCTCAATTTCTAGATGACAATTAATAAAATTCCAGAGACAGCTGTAACACGCAGTGTTCAGCTTGCCTGGCTCTACTTCACTACACGTGGCTGAAGAGCAGGAGGGGTAGGGTGGGTGGAACCTGCACTGGGAGAGGGGAGATTCCCTCTGGAAAATACCTGATGGTGCTCAGTGGGGAAAGCTCTCATGTGCAGCCTGAGATGGCAGGGACAGAGAAATCAGCCAGGCTAAGGGGGGCAGGGATCAGCAGCATTGCAGACCCACAGGGATGCCTTGGAGGGAGCAGAGAGGCTTTTCTGAGCACCAGGAATAGCTGATGAGGGAACAGGCTGACTCTGGAGGAACACAGTGGGCACAGACAGATTGCTTAGCCAGCCTTTTATTTTTACTCAATATTTTAAAGATCCCTCTGAGCTCTTAACTATTATCCAAAGTTTGCAATTCTTGCAGTGCCAGCTGTATATTGTCAAGGCAAAGCACAACAGAGGGATGTCAGTGTCATTGCTGCCACCTTCTGACTCACTGAGACCTCAAGTGCCTTTCCCTGCATGGAATATTTCCCCACTAATCCATCTCTTTTTAGCTGTTTCCAAAGCACTGAGCAGGTAAAACTCCTGTTTTAGCCAAATTCCATCATGTACCATGATACATCTCAAGTTCTAGTACTTGATGCTGCTCACTTTTCTCATTGAAAGCTTCCATGCAAGTTTTGCTTGATATAGAATTAGCCTGAATTAACACTATGAAGCAGGGATCTGGATCACATTTGTATCATCAAGCAGGTGTTGTGCACAGCTTTCCAGAAGATTGAAAAAGGGGAACTAAGTGCCTTTTCATCAGCCACAACGAATAGTACAGATCTTCCAGGCAGGGGACATAAATTTGTTGCTACTTAACTCAGACAACTCAGAGATTCCACTTGCAATAGGAAACCTCAGCAAAACATCTGAAAGTGATAGTCTATCTCTGTATCTATTGGGATTTAGAAATAGCTACTGTATTTGACAGCTATAAAGAAGAGAGCATTCCAGTTAAAGATTACTCCAAGCACAGTTTCTGGAACAGGCAATAGCATAAATGAAAAGAAAATACTAATTCTAAAAACATTTAGAAATCTCTTGGTTTTTTTAGTTTATTTTTTTAGGGGTAGAAGGAAGAATAAACAGCTATGACAAGTTTAACTCCAGCTAGCATATCTGAAAGTCATTTTTCTCCCTAAATAAATTAAGCTCAGTATAACAAATCACAGGCACTTCTTCCACTCCCTCACTCGGTCTTCCTTCCCAGAAACTACAGAATCTTGATTTGGAAGCTAAGGTTCTAAAGGTACATTAAAAACACAAAACAACAAAAAAACAAGCTAAGCAAACAAAAAAAAATAAAAGTATAAGCCGTTTAGGTTAATCAATGAGAAATGGCAGACAGAGTTGTCTCAAGCACTCCAGCTTGTGAAACTTTGGAAAGCACAGTTTGTCAGAAAGGAAAAGCCAGAAATGTTTAGCATTTCATACACATATACACAGTGTATATGAACCTACAGTAGGGTTTTCACTTCTATTTTGCAGCTATAAAAGCAGAACCTGTCACTATGTGGATGTAATCCAGAAGTACAGAATAGAGATAAGTAGGAAAAGTTTCTGCATTAACAGGGTAGCCATGCATTGGAATGGGCAGCCCCGAAAGTGGGGGAATCACCATCCCTGCAAGTGTTCCAAAAATCCTGTGGATGTGGCACTGAGGACATGGATTAGTAGAACATGGTGGTGCTGCTGTGTTGACACAGTTGGACTTAATGATCTTTAAAAGTAATTTCTAACCTCAGCAATTCTGTGATTGGAACTTCTCCAGATAGTGCAAGAGACCTAAAACATCAGGAATTACTTTAAAAGTAAACCAGTTCTGTTAAAATTTATGACTATGTGGATTAGCTCAGAGTAAACCATAAATTATTCCCTTCTTCTCATGAGCTGTACCCAGGGGATTTGAGCCCTAAAGAAAGCAGCTGAGCATTGGCAGGAGGTGGAAGCCTTTCTTCTTCCTGCACAGCACACAGAGCACCAGCCCCTGCAATGTGCCAATGAATTGTGACTAAAGAGTCACATCCATTATGCACTCATTCGGGAAAACATGGAAGTTTTCAAGTAAACTGCATGGAAAACCTGCAAATTCTACAGCTCCCCTTTTTAATGGATTGCTCATGAAGCCTATCTAATAATATCTACAGAGACATTTATAAGCTAACGTAATGATAACATTTTTTTTTTGTTAGGAATTTACTGCAGTGTTACAGCCAAGCATAAACTTTATCAGTTATTTGGAAAATATAGAGTGCCATAAAATAAAAGTAATTAGAATTAATGTATCTTCACTCTCCCCCCCTCAAAAAATATCACTTAATTCCTTTTTAAGACATAGCCATTCATCAGGGTTCATTAAGGCCATATTTTCCTCTCAGTGCTGTGTCATTAACAGTCATTAGCAGAGGAGGCAGGAACACAGAGTCACACAGCAGAGCTTTAGCAGCTTGGGAAACAAAGGAGCAAACTCCTCCTCAGGCAAACATGGTGTTAAGGACAAAGGAGCCTTAGGAAACAAAACCCCACCCACCCATTCCTTCACTATTCGATTCAACTTTCCCCCTTCCCCTGACCATCCCATCCCATGGCACAGTCCATCTCAAGGTGTTTAGGTGAGCAATTAACATTTGTAGACACCATAATGACTTGGACAAGGGTGTAAGGCCTCCCCCCTACATTTCCTCCATGATGGTTCTTCATCTTTCTTTTCCAGGAGTCTGAAACCTTCCATAAAGCCAAGTTCATCAAACCCCCTGGTCCTGCCAATTCAGTGGCCCCACTTATTGGGTCTCTTGGACCAAAAGAGACCCAAATCCTAGGGGATGGAGGCAAGGACAGCTCACATTTCTATTTTCTCATTAATGTTCTCCTACAGGCTGCAATCTGGGTTTGCCACAGTCAGCACCATCAGCAGATGCAAGTTATCCTACAGCAAGGACTTGCCTTTCTGTGCAAGCCTGTATTACCTCACTGAATTCCTATAGCTATCCTAAATTCAGCTTTTAGAAATAAAACTCACTAGCTGACAGCTGGCCAAAGTCACCGAATCCCAGAATGGTTTGAGTTGGAAGGAAATTTAAAACTCATCTTGTCCCACCCCTGCCATGGCAGGGACACCTCCCACTGTCCCAGGCTGCTCCAAGCCCCAACGTCCAACCTGGCCTCGGGCACTGCCAGGGATCCAGGGGCAGCCACAGCTGCTCTGGGCACCCTGTGTCAGGGCCTCAGCACCCTCACAGGGAAGGATTTCTTCCCAAAATTCAATCTAAATCTAATCTCTTTCAATTTGAAGCTGTTCCCCTTTGTCCTGTCCCTCCAGAGTCCCTCCCCAGCTCTCTTGGAGCCCCCTTAGACCCTAGAGGGGCTCTGAGGTCTTCTGGACCCTTCTCTTCTTCAGACTGAGTAACGCCAGGCCTCACAGGTGTACCAGTCCTTGGATTATCTTTGTGAGTCCAGGAGCATCCCTTCCCATGGTACACCAGTGAACAGAGGTGGCCATCAGATACAAAAACCTTTTAGTGGACCCCTTGCAATATTTTCAGACTGGACTTGATAAGGCTGTCAAGAGCTCCCTCTTTCAGACAAGCATGTGAATAAATCTATCTTTGCAGCTTCCTAAACAATCACATAAAGTGCCTTTACCTCAGTAAGTGCTTGTAAAGCAATCAAGAACTGATATGATAACCAAATGTTTCTCTAATACTAATAATGAACCTTTGAAAAAAAACTCCTCTAACACTAATTTATTTTCTACTTGAAAGCCAATCTTGCTAGTTATTAGATATTCTCCTTCCTATCACAATCAGTAAATTATTAAAGAGCTGACCAGGCTTTGTTTTAAAATTATTCTCTTATGAAGCTCCCTGATATATTTACCCTGAATACTGAATGATTTTGAGGTCTCTAAGGACCCATGAATGATTTCTATTTACTACTTTTAGCAAAAAGCCTGTGTAATTAGCAGCAGGAATTTCACTTGAATCACAGCTACTGGCGGTATTTCCAGCTCACTTACACAGTCTCTTTAAAAAAAAAAAAACAAAACAACTAAAAAAAAACCTAAACAACCAACAACACAAAGCTCTAAGCTTTTGATGGGAGAAAGCATTTTAGCCTGGGAAGTTACTAAGTGGCTGTGCACTCAAAGATGTGTGAAGAATCAGTCCCCTGCTGGGAACCTGGCAAGGCTCTCTGTACCCAAATGCATCAGCTTTACCACCTAATAGAAAACAGCATTTGAGAGAGTTCTCTGAAAGCACCTCACCTAATTTCCAGCCCTCCTGCTACGCAATGTGTGGCTATCACACTCCCACTCAAACCAAGTGCACAAATTCTCCTGATTATCTACATGACATAGAGGCACACCTAAACTTTTTTTAAGCTTCTTTTTCAGCTACCATCTTTTTTATGCATATTCAAATACTTTTTGATAACTATGCTGAGCAGGGCAGCATCATTATCTTCATTTTACAGACAGAAAACCAGACAGGGGTCAAGTTCTTCCAACACACTGAAGAGGTGCAGAGCAGAATGAGTTTTAGAAGTAAAACATGTAATTAATACCATGTTATCTGTATCCTTATGGCTCACAGCAGTCAAACAAAACCCATGGATGGGAAACTTAGTAAACACTCCGTTTCCTTCCAAAAACTCAGCTTTTAGTAAAAATATATGGAAAAGTTTCAAGTATTTGTTTAAACCAGCTTCAGACAGACTCCCACCATTCTCGAATCACTTGATACAGCAATGGGTTTGTGCAGCAGTCCTGCTGCCTCCCAAGAGGGGCTCATTCCAGAGCCTGGCTGTTGCAATTGTGTCAAGACAGACATGACTGGCATCACCACCAGTCCTTTATTTAAAACTTTACATGCCTTCTTTCAGTGTACTTCTTTCTGACAACTCTGACTCCTTCCCTCATAGGCAGCTCCACACAGCACTGATTCCTCTCCTCTCTGCAAGTTTCCTTCTTCCTTCTACATGACTGGCTGGCCCCAAGCTGTCCCTTACCTGGCTGCCCAACCCTGTCTGTCCCTCTCACATCTTCTTACCTTATCTGTCCTTTACCTCCTCACAGCACAGCCAGCAGGACCCCATCCCAACCTGCATCAGGACTCAAACTGCCAACTCCCACTCTTTTATACCAGCCAACCTCATTGGGCAGGCACAGATGTTTCCACTCCTCAGTAAGCAGTACAGCTGTAATTCATCAGGAGAGATTGCCTTCTGTACTATCCTTTCAACCTTTCTTCCCACACCAACCTCGTGTGGTGGTTCAGGTCCATGATCTCAGGACCAGCCAGCCGGGAGTCGTGGCAAATGAAAAAGGACAGGTTCGATGAGGTTGCCCAAAAACAAGTCAGATAAAGATAACAAAATACACTGACAGATGAAGAAACCACACACAGTATAGGACAGCCTTCAAAGACCTTTTAATGGGAGGAATGTGGAGGGAGCAGGGACCCTAGCAAGGCTTCCCTGGAGAGCCATTCCCTAGATAAGAACTGCTTACTCATGGTGACTAGGCTAAGGAACCCTTTACCCCACTTCAGACCCCTGCTTTATCTCCTTGTAAAACTATTGGTCATATTTCCTCAGCCCCAAACCATTAGTCCTTTTGCCAAGCCATGCTTTCCCTATAAAACCCCTACTTTTACCCAGTTCAGCGGATTGCTGCTGTCACTGGAACCTTCTCTGAAGAAGACAATAAAGAATTCCGTGGAGTCTCTACACAGCACTTCCTGGTCTCTCATCCCAGCATTGGCTAAGGTACCTTGAAAGCTGAGCTGAAATCACTGTAAGAGCTGATGGCCTGAAATCCAGGCCTTGCTTGCATATTGGTACCTGTGGACATCACTTAGAGAGCAGCCTGGAAAATATTCCAGGCCAGAGCTTTTCAGCTCTGTTCTCAGAACCATTCTCAGGCTGATAAGCTGGTCCAGCTGAAGGCCAGGAAAAATCCTTCCCAGGAAGATAACTTGGCCAAAAGCATAAAGGAATTAATAACAAAGATAGGACACCTGTTTGCTGTTAACAGACCCTGGGAATGGGGTGTCTTCTCCCTGCACCAATCATCTTTATTCTGCTCTTGGAGTTGCGAGTCATGCTGCTTAAGCAGAGAGTTTCTGAACAAACTCGTCTCCTTGTATCCTGAGGACAATCCTGAGGGCTGTGTCTCTTTCCTCTGCTGCAACTAAAGGGTTAAAATACCCTAACAGCACGGCTACAGGTACCTTTGTGGCTGAGCCTGCCTCACTCCAGGACAGGCTGTCCCCTGTGGGACCTCTCTGTCTGGGAACTGGGTGGAAGGCAGGGTGTGACCGACCCCCAGGCACCAGCCACACTTCACAATATATAGGGTAGAACTACAGAACCTAAGTTCCAGGTAGGAATTAACTATATAGGGTAGAATTGGATCTGAGGGTAGGATCCAATCACAAACCAGGATTAGGAATATGCAAAACAATGCAACAAATGACAACCAACCAGGGGAGAGAATTTGGGAACATTCTGGAAGCATGACCTGATATGGGCAGTCTTGTTAGCATATCCACTCCCATGGGCCATTGCTTCTCTAGCTTGGCTCACCCTAACTAGAGGTTTCTCCCATGACCTTTATGGCCACCTCAGGTTGGCCAGCCCCCACAACCTCTCAGACTGCAGTGCCAAAATTGGCCTTCCAATAACCCTGAGCAGGAATTGCATTAACCCAGCTCTTTCAGGTTTATCTGCTGAAATAGCCGTGTCCAGCTGAAATATCTCACTAAACAAAATCCATGAAAGCCCCAGGGAACAAGAGTCGCATAAAGGAGCTAAACAGAGGCAAGAACTCCACAAATACATATAGAAATCAGTGTTTGCACAAAGATTTGAGAATTCATTCAGTGTTTGTTGCACTTTTTCTATTCCTGGAAGTATCTGAAGGCTGTGCTGCTGTTTGTAGTTCTGAGCCCAGGAAGCTGACTCAGAATTGCCACAAGTTTTGGTGGATGCAGGACTGAATTCAGACTGGGCACCTAAACAAGAAACAGCATCCTCAGCTAAGACTTCACCTCACCTTTAACTAAAAAAATAAAAAAAAAAAAAAAAATCAGTGTAAGACACCATTGTAGTACATTAAGAACATAAAAAACCACCCAAAAAAACCCCCACAAACCCAGTCTGCTCTACTCCATACCAACAAAACCCACCTTGATATGCTTTAAGTCTCAAACCGTAGTTTAGATTTTTATAGGGTTGGGGAATTCAGTGGTGCTTTTTTGTTGCTTTAAAGTCAAAACAGCATATATCCAATTCATCTTGGTATAACACCACCAAATTCCGCTTCACCAGAAGAAAAAAAAAATTGGTCCAGAAATTCTCAGACTGAGAATTCTAGTTCAATACTCAGTGTTTTTGTAGCTGCAGTAATTGCTTTCTGCTAGAGCCAGAAATAAACCTGTTCAGTCTGCAGTAAAAGCAATACCTTAACAAGTGAATTTGTGAAAGCACAACTTCCAAAATCTGTGTAATCAGGGAAATCTCACATGGGAAGGGTTTACTAATTGCAAGACATGTTCAAGTGGCAAGTTAGGAAGTGTTTCACCTCACCCTTATCGCTGAGGCCAGGACTGGGTTTACCCTCCTTTAGCCCTCTAAACAGAACTCCCACTGGGAAAATGGGGGGAAAAATAAAATGCAGGTTATGTAGCCCAGCACTTTCATGTACATGACACCCCCATTGCATTCTCCCATAGCCTTAGAGTACTGGTTAATACTACTGAAGTTTCCCTTACATGACAGGTGAACTAATTTTAACGTTAAAGCTCAGGCAAGGCAAAGATTAAATTTCACTGTCCATGTCAAACAGCAACAACACAGCTCATACAAGGCAGAAGTCTTCAGCTCTGCTTCCCTCTGCAGATAAACAGACAAGATTTACTCTGAACTTGAGGGCACAACCATAGCAAAGTTTATAGAAATCCAGTTCACTCAGCAAGAACATCAAATTAAGCACTCCTAGTGATCACAAGCTGGTGCAACCTGAGCTCTCTGCAATATCTACTATCTTTCCCCCTCCAAATCCTAAATAACCATGTCCCTGAAAATAAGAAGCACACAGCATCAGGCCTAGAACACAATCCAGTTCTGTCTGGCACACATTTTGTGCTCCATAGTGTTGGATGATACACAATTCCACTTCAGCACCAAAACCCAACAATTTCTAGAAGTGGATTGTTTCAATTTTGTTAGAAATACCAAAGGCAGTTTCTCCCACAAAGTCAAGAGCACTTATATATTCATGACACTTAGAAAAAATAAATCAGGCTGGGAGTTTAAAGAGACTCAAAGGTAGCATTAAGCCTCCAATAAATCCCAGTGAATTCAAAATTAATTCCCTTAGGTAACATTACAAAAAAAAAATTTAAAGTTGATTTGCTCTAAAATAAGCATCAGATTTCATTGGCTAAATCACAGGTGGCTCACATGCAATAGGTCAGTCACAGAGTTGCACCAATGCTCAGGTATCTAAAAAAATTTTTTATCCTTATCACCTCTGATGGGGTTAACATGGAGCCAACATTCCTCACAGCAGGAATGGGAAACAGAGATTATTACAAACTAATAGAGGACAGTCAATGGACACAAGACTGCAAAATGGAGAATAACTGATAGAACAATCAAAAGGCACCAGGGAAAACCCACAGCAGAAGGGCTAAGTTTGACAAAGAGTTGTTGTTTTAAAGTGCAATGAGATTTTTATCATTGGCATGGGCCCACTGCTGCAGAAGAAGGGCAAAATTATTAATAATGACAGAAAAGTGCAATAAATATTTCTGGTTTGCATTTTGAGTGAAGGAGGAGGATATACTTGTATCACTTGAGAAAGACAAAGTACTTGATGCTGCAGCTGCAATCAAGAACAACTCCAAGGATAACAGGAACTCGCTGAAAGCACCCTGGGACATGGTTGACATGCTGGTGCTAATTTTAATACATCTCTGAAGACTGATAATATCATACCAATATCCATGTAAGGCAAGGGAAGTGATTCAGCTGCACAAAAACTGGTTTGTTCTGGGCTAAATCTTAGGCAAAAAAAGGGAAAAATGTGTCCAGCTATGTAACTGAGGGAAAATTATGGGACAGGAATTTATGGAAGGTTGGGTTGATATCTCTTCATCAAGCTGACCTTGACAGATGTGAGGTTTTGAGTGCTTTAAGGTGTTTGATTTAATAATGCACACAATTCCCTAATAGATACTGTAAGCTATAAGGAGATTAAGACAGAGTAAGGAATAGGGAGTTTGTCAGGAGCTGTGATCAGAGTTTTGTCATGACCTCTCCAGCAAGGAGCAGCTCAGTGTATTAGCTATCACTGTGTTTATCAGGGGTAAAGCTCAGCACAAGCGTTTGGTGAGCTGGGAGATGCTGGTCAGGAAGGTTTGTCCCACCCAGCAGCCTGGAGAGCTTCCACAGGGACACATCCACTCCCACAACCGGTATTCCTGTGCAAACCCAGGCAGGGCTGCTCTAGAAAGGGCAGGATTGTTTGTGGAATGGGAAATTTTGGTAAGGAGAGAAGTTGAGAGGGATTAATGGTTCATATCTCAGTAACAATACCAGTAATGAAGCACAAAACCAGTAATAAAGCACTAATGACCTGTGCAATTTTAAGGCTTTCCTGGATTCATGAAACAGGAACAGGAGCTCTTCCCACCACTGCATATGACAGATACTGGTAACATTTAAAACCAACATTCACATTCACTAACAATATTGAAAAAACACAATAAAAAGAAGTCAAGATGTTATGGAAAGCATCAGAATATTTGTTTTAGGGCCAGAAAGTGTCTCACAAAGAGAGAGTAGGCAAGAGATCACTCTGGTTATTTTATCCAAAAGATTGGAAGGGACTTGATTATAAGTGTGTCCTTGGGGATAAGATACCAGCTCCTAAAGAGCTTCTTAATGTAATAGAGAATCACATAACAAGGAGCAGTGTCTGCAAGGCTAAATCAGACAAGCTGAAAAACTTGGCAAGTTTTCTCCTCTGTCCAACCACAATGAGGGGGAAAAAAATGAAGCAAACCACAAAACCATTTCCACCACCACCACCACCCTTAATAAGAAATTTACACCACTTGAAGCAGTGAAATAATCACTGGGGATGCTGAAGACCAAACTCATATGGCTGAGCTCTTGAATATGGCACATTGCTGAATTTATAAAGATACCTGTCTACTACTGAAACAGTGCCACAAAAATGACAGCACGAGGGGTATCACCTTGATTAACAAAAATCATTTCCAAATGAGCTTCCCTTAAGAAGCTAAACAGGATCTTTTAATTCTGCATATGGGTTTATTCTCTTCTCTGCCACAGTTTGCAAACACACACTTCTTTGTCTTTCTTTGCCCAGCAGGCAGCTTTTTCAGAAGCAAAACCAAAAGGAGTCCATGACATTTCTACAACTTCCTGAAGACATATTTTATAGAGCTAATACCAACTCAGTGGGAGGACTCCCCAGAAATGGCAGGTGATAAAGAGCAATCAGAACATAAAAGCTCACTCTCAGCACTCACCTGGCTCACTGCAGTGCCTGCACAGCTCTCCTTCCCCTCACCCATCTCCCCCAAAGCCAGTTCAGATTTCTGGGAGCTCAGCATCTTCCTGAAGGCTTCAACCAAGCCCATGGAGCAGATACTAATTCACTTAGGTCTGCCACACCTTCCAGGCAGGTCTTCTTTTATTTTACGGGGTATTTGGAGCCTTTCATAGCATCTTTCATCTGAAAGGCTCAAGGTAAATTGCAAGCCCTGAATAAGCACAGAGATAGTTATTCATGTACTTTCATTCTCTAAATTCCCTCTATTCAAACCAGGACTGAGGAAACAGATTGCAATTCTAGGAATACATTTTGGTAGGATACAAACTGCTCTCACCAGAACTGAGCCTTGATCTATCATTCCTTCCTCTCTCTCACTCAGCCTTCAGCTGGGATGTTGTGCAAACCAAGTTCCAGTAGGAGCAAGTCATTAATGTCAGCAAGATCCTACTGTTTGCATTGCTGAAGAAGATTCCCAGAATGCCAGCACGGACCTGCTGGCTTTATTTTAGAGACTTTATTCATTCCTAAAGATTCTCTAAAACCAGCGTGAAAACATCTGAACCTGGACCTGTAAGGCTCCTGCTTTCAACAGAGCTGGAATCACCAGTGATGAACAATTTGGTTTCTGACTGCTTTGCAAAGCTCTCCAGATGCAAAGAGTATTTCAGATGCATCTCTAAAACACAGATTAACATGCCTGTTATCATAGGCACTGCTACTGCAAGAGGTTACAGAATATATCAGTTAAAATAAATGGCAAATTAGTGACAAATATGAGAACTGTCCCTGTGGCAGCTCAGCCACTTAGACTTGAATATGATACACTTCAAGTGCACAGT
Source organism: Toxostoma redivivum (assembly GCA_013397375.1). Classification (NCBI taxonomy): domain Eukaryota; kingdom Metazoa; phylum Chordata; class Aves; order Passeriformes; family Mimidae; genus Toxostoma; species Toxostoma redivivum. The sequence continues at coordinate 2,587,165 of VXBI01014838.1, forward strand.
CAAGGAAAAGAAAATATATTCCTGAATTCTTTTTAGAACCCCATGAAAATCCTCTACTCTTCCAACAGCTACTCACCCACCAGGGGTACAAGAAGCTCTGCTTGCCATTAGTCATTTAAGGCACCCAAATTAACAGTAATTGACTGAGAAAAGCCAATTCACATTTCCAGTTGCTCTAGGAAGCAAATGTACACCTTGGTCAGTATTTGACTGATCCCATTTCCTCTGAAAATTTGCAATTTTGGCACACTCACCACTCCCTGCACCCAGAGCAAAGGTGCTGTGAACAAAAGCACTCATTTCAAACCTTGTAGCCAGAGTTGTGCCTGAGGCCAGCAAGTTGAAGGAAACTCCTTTAAAATCTCTTATCTAGCCCTGAAACTTGAAAGATGTTCTGTGAACTATTGAATTAGAGGAGGATAAGACAGGCAATCATTCTCAAATAAAACCCAGCCACCCAAACTTTTGCTGACTTCCTGAACTCCCATTTGAGACAAGGATAATCTGATTGAATGCACAGTGATGGATTCACACAGTCCCACCAGCAAGGGCAAGCAGGGTCCTTCCAGAGCTAGCTGCTCCTTCTGGAAAACCCAGGAATGGGCACAGCACACAATTTGCTGCTCCCAGGTCACTCCTATGCCAACAAAGAAACAGTCAGCAAGTAGAGGATTCAGGGGGTGCAACAGTAAAATGGCAATGCTGGAGTGAATCCAGGGAGAGAAAACTCTCTGTGGAATGTGGACAAAACACTGCTGGTATCTTTAATTATTCTTCCCATATAAAAAGCAGCAATATAAGTCATCAGTTAAACTGGCAGAGCTTATAAAAAAGCAAAAGTACATTAAAATATAAATTATAAGGACAATGAAAATATATCGTGCATGGTACACAGAATCATTCAGTATCCTTAAAAAATCATCTAAATAAGCATCAGGAACACTGAAGAGTTACAATTCAATGTAATCCATAAAGAGACATTAAGGTAGTCGTGCTTACAATCTGTGAAGAAAGCAGTTAAGATTCCCAGGGCATTTTCCAGCATAAACAGTTCTGCCCCATAGACTTATTTTTGCCTGGGAAAAAAAAATCTATAGTTTCTTTCCTCACCAATGAAGGAAGCATAAAAGAAAATGGTCAAACAGTTAATCTATTAAAGAGCCATCTAAATACTTCAAACAGATAAATCTGACAAGTATGAGGATTTTTGAAAATGGTTAGAGGGAAATAAAGCTCGGCTTGAGGAAAAAAAAAGTCATTAGGAAGTGTTGATATTTTAAGACATTAGATTTATGCAAGAAAATTAAAAGGAAAAACTGAAGGCTGCCTTAAAGCAACAAAGGAGGAAGCGTGCAGCAGGCTGTCACCGAGACTTTCAAGTCCCTTTTATCCCAGATGCAACACTGACACAGCTGAGCAGCTTCTGGCTGTGGGATGGGGTGGAGGCATCATGCCCCACAAATCTGAAGGGTACAAACACACAGCCATCAACTGCAGGACAGCTGCTCCGCTCCATTTGCTGCCATTTAATTATGTCATTAATAAAACTGATCTATCAATGATATCAGGATATTGTGGCCCAGTTCACACATACAGATACACATCTACAAAATTCAGTGTGCAACTCCACATCTGTTAGAGAGAGAACAAAAACTTGTAGGCAGCTCCTTGATGCAGGATATTCAGATGTGCTAATAGGGAATGGAGCTCTGTGCAAGCTGCCCATCGGTGCCCTGGCTTCAGGCTAAATTACACTTGCAATGGCATTTGCAGTATTAAAGCACTAAAAGGGTACTTACATCTCCTGCTTTAATTTTTGCCTTGCTTAATTTCAGAAGGCAAAGAGGAGAATAATCCAGCAGCACAGTGCAGCCTGAATTAGTCAGGGTCTGGGCAATTAGCATCTTTAATAAAAACGGCTCGAGGATAAGGTATATTTGGAGGCAAAAAAAAATTTAAATTATCTAATTTTGATATGCTCAGGATTCAAAGCAAAGCTTCCTGCTGTCTTCAAAGCATCACTGAATGTCAGTAAGAAAAGTATCACTCTGTCTCTTGCTACAACATTCATTTATTACCATCCATTCACTCAGAAATGTCAATGTTGTTTCACCCTCCCAATTCCTCCTCATCCCCTTTGCACTCCCACTCAAAAAAAAATTATTTATGGCCTTTCCTAATGAACTTGCTGTGACTTTTCTACTGCTGGAGACTTAAATAAGGCAGAGTCTTGTAGTATCGTGCAGTGCAGAGGAAAAAACACACACCAGTGTGCATGCATACATTATAGAAAACAGGCTATGTGTAATACAGAAGCTTTTTGAGGGTTAGATTTATTCCTATTACAGCATAAAAATCAAAAAATTGCATTGTGTTTCTAACAGATAGCACCACTTACACCTGGGAATGTAAATCCCACCACCATGGAATGACAATTACAGAGCTGCTTCCCCCAGCTGGCAGTGCCACAATGCCAAAGGCCAGCAACAGAGGAGTGTGGAATATATTCCAAACTACAGGGCTTGGAAAATTTACTCAATCTATTCCACCTATTGAACTGTCATAAAGAGCTCTGTCAGTCTAATGACATTCATCAGATCAGCCTGATGTGGCAAATTTATACATTAACCTTTCCCTTTTCTTCTGCTAGCAGAGGAACATGGGGAGGGATGGAGAGCAGACACACACAGACAGGCACATGTACTCCTGAGCTCCTCTACTCCAACCCACAGCACCAAGAGCAAGAAAAACAAGAGTAAAAGGATTGTCATAGAAATTGGAGCATGTTCCAGCAAAGCATCCCCAAATTCTGGTTGTGAACAACAATCCTGCTTTCTAGGATGTGACAGCCACAATTTGATTAGCAGTGCTCTTTTGAAACCGTGACATACGACACTAAGATCATTTTTAATGGCCTAAGAAGTCAAATAACTTATCCACTGGCAAAGGAGAGCAACTGATGGCTTTAAAAGAGTACAAATCTACAGGTTTGTCTCCTGAGCACCATAACTCAGCCAAGCAGCACCATCCCTCTTGCTGGGCAGCAGTGAAATCCTCATCCCTGCTGAAGTCACAAGGGCCACACTGAAGGATTAAGGGCATCTCTGTGCCAAGTGCCACTTCCCTCCCCTAATGATCAACTTACTACAAGACAGAACCATTCCCTGAAAAGCAAGCATGGGGGGAGAATCACAGGAGGATAACAATGTTTTCCCAGCTCATCTTGAGTTTTCCTCATACATCAGAAAACTCTGCCAATGAAGTAGTAGCTGTATTTCAGCACCCAAGCTGTTCCTTAGTAGGACAGAATGCCTTCAAAACACTTTGCATATGCAAAACTCTGCATCAGGCATTTGCAAACAAGCAATATCTTGGTTTTTAGACCAACTGTGTGGCTTTTGTGGATGCACACTCACCGTGGCTTGCCTGGACTGTGGGTGCCTGTAAACATCAAACCTTGCTCCATATACAAGCAGTGTTTGAGATATGGAAACAGGAGAAATCACTGCTCAAACCTCTGGGAGATAACCCCCATGTGCACACTCAGTTTGGCTGTAAGGATTTCACATAACAGAAAACCCAACCAAGGGAAGTTTTTTTCAACAAACATTATTTTTGATAATTGTAGACATGGCAGGAGAAGATAAGAAGGGAGCATGAAAGCTGACTGCAGTTATCAGGGAGGATGAAACTGTTTGAAACGCTTCCAGTTATGGAAGTTCTACTGTAAGAACTTTGTCATTTCAATTTTTCTCATATACTTTATGGTGCTCTACATTTCTGTGAATTCTTATCTCTTCAGCCCAATGCCACAGGCTACAGGTTTGGAACACAGCCCAGTTCCCACTTTAGTCATCACAGAAGGGAGGGAATGCATCTCATGTCATAGCAGAGCTAAGCATTGCCACTTCCATCCCCAGAAGACTCTGCAGGATCTTCTGGCTCACCAAGTAAATGTGAATCTGAGGGGCATCTTCTCCTAGTGCTGCTGCCACTTCTTTCTCCATCATCACTGCTGTTTAATTTGTCAGAGGAGCCTCAGCTGAGGAACAGGATAGTAGCACAGCAAGTTGCTGGCTGCCAACCAGCTCTGCAGCTGACAAAGCCCAGGGTCTGTCTCTTGCTCCTCCACAAGACTCCTAATCCACTTCTGGCTGGCTGACAGAAGCCAGTGAGAATCTCCCACCACAGACACACATCTCTCCATGGGAAGCAGGTGGTGACTCACACCAAGTTGACTGCCCTCATGTTTGCTCTTTGGTCAGATGGACTCATTTTTAAATAGCACCCTTGGTGGGGCTACAAGTTCAAAACTCAACAAGATCTGCTTGGCACCATTTCCTTTAAAGGCAGAATAACCCAGTGTCAATGCTGCTTTATAGGCTAAAAATCATAACAGCTTCCTCTAGGGGCTTCAAATAAGTCCCACATTCTGTTTCCTGACTACAGGACTGCCTTGGATTGGTCACACATGGCCTCCCCAGCAGCCATCAGGCTGCTGTTGTCTCTGTCACCAGTTCCTGATGCATAGAATAAAGATAATTTCTCCAATACTTGATAAAGCTCTTGAGATCCAAGTGCTATTTTGTTCATGTAAAGACTTTTCATAAACTTGGTGTGCACAGGCAAAGTTTTTCATCTCTTTGCAGAGTTTGCTGCTTGCTGATTTTTACATTTAAGTCATACTACACAAAACTCACCCAGGTCACCCTTTCAGGGGTGCAATCTGCTAGGAGCTAAAGCACCTACCTACTTGATATAAAAGTAGCATGAAACAATATTGAGGAGAAAGAAGCAAAGAACTGAACAAAGCAAGTGTCCTTGTAATGCCACAAAATTATAGTCTCACTCTTCAGCCTTTGTTTCCTTTTGTATCTATGCTCCTGGGGAGGGTGGAGGGAGAGAAAATAATTGAATAAATGTCCTACCTAAGATGCTCGCAGCACAACAAAAAGCGGTGCTTTAATGTCTTTGTTCACCCAGGTGCAGCCCAGCTATTTCAGACCCTTCAATGTGTACTGGCACTACACAATCGTGACTCAGGCTCTCTCCTGGTGTAAAAGCCCCAGCTCAGGTTACAGATTAATGTGTACCTTGCTGCTCTGTAGCTCCTGGAAGGCACCACATAAACCCAAGGAGAGGATCCAGGCTCAGGCAGGTGAGGAACTCTCCTTTCAGTCAATGCAAAGCTAATAATTTTCCTAAGAAGCAATGGCACTTGAAATTTTTCTTGACATTTTCATTTTCTGGTTATACACAGACAAAGCCACCTCTTTAGAGCTTACACAGAAAATGTATTCAGTACATCAGAGGCAATTTTATGCATGGCACTTTAGCATTGCAGCAATCATTACACTTAAGGACATACTGTCAAGCAGCTTAATACCCCGTGTGCCATCCATCCCCCTCTTCCCACAGCCACCCCAGTGCAGGACCACAGCCAGTGTTTACTGCCTAATGGGTCCCTCTGGGATGCTTATGGATTCCTCCACAGCACAAAGTTTTTATTTCATTTATTTCATAGTCCCCCCTTTCCTATGGCTTGTGCTGTGCCTGCCAGCTCCCTTTGCTCAGTCACCAAACCTCTGCCCTAATTGGAGGCCACTCTTCAATGCCTGCCCAGTTTTCTGCCACTTGGGCCAGTTTGTTTCCTTGTGAGGGGAACACTTTTGCCCTGTCCTCCGTGAGCAGCATTCCCTCAGTGGCCTGACACAAAGTCTATCCCATGATATATTGGCCTCCAGCTCTGCTCCTCTCTTTATATGCTTTAATAATTCTACATTAGGTAGAAGTGACAATATAATCCTGGGTCCAATTATATCATGGCCATATTTGAAATTCAGTAAAGGTTTTTAAAGCTTGCCCAGCATTTTAAAGACCAAAACACAACATTGTCTCTTAATAGCAGCTGTACAATCTAATTTGTGGCTGATTGACATGGAACTAAAGGAAGTAAAATCAGAATATGAAGCAAGTTAGTCAGTGAGGTGTTGGCATGTCAGGAAGTTTTGTGGGACTTTTGCTTCGTGATTTTTTAAAAATTATGACTATCAGCTTACACAATACTCGCAAAAGGGAGAGATTTCAGAAAACTGGTCCTACCTCTATGCAAAACATTGAGATTCTTGAATAATAGCACATTCCTGTTATAATATATATATGTTAGCACATCATTATGGGCCTCTCTGCAGCACAAGCAGCCAGACCTGCTGAGATCCTGGTTTCCAGCCTCCACAGTTTTCTAGTTCTTTAAACACAGCCCCAGTAACAGAACATCAAATCCCACCTGCAGCCACAGATCCAGCAGCATCTACAGCATCACCACATCCTTCAAGATACCAAACCAGCATGAAGAGGAACTAAAGCTTTTTTCCCCAGTTCTTAGCATGTTCCACCCCATTCCCAGGACAAATACCTTTACACAATGTATATTCAATCTACTTTACAGATAATTCAAAAGCAGCACAGGGATGTCCTTAGGGGGATTGTTCACCATCACTCCTAACACAGACACACAGAATTTGTTATCTCTGACATGTTAATGCAGGTAAGTGATCAAGGTCTCTTCTATGATTTATGACATCTCTATACTGGTCCCATTTGGCACTTATGGGTCAGTTTTCCATGAGGACATTGTCCACCAAAGAATAGATCCCTCTCCGTTCTCCCCTCAAAGCAAGCATGCACCACAGTCAGCAGTACTTGGTGTTGCTTAGATCCCTTAAAAAAGGATCAGAAGCTTTTAAACCCAAACACCACCTCCAATTTAAACCCTGTTGTACACTAAAATATGGATCAGCAAGAAAGAATTATCCAATGAATAAATTTTAGAAGGAAACTAAAGAGCTGCAGGAAAAAATAGAAAGTAGTATGGACAGAGCTGAGAAATAACTGGTCACAGAAGTGCAAGGCTTAAATCGCCTCATTAATGCTTAATAAAAAATAAATAAGGACAGTCAGGACCCCCTTGGTGGCCTGAAGATGTGCACTTCAGAGTGCAGGGAACACAAGCAGCTTAGCAGCAGCTGCTGTAATCTGTGTTACACATCAAAACATTAACGCTGCTCCTGGGCTGCACTTCTCATCAACCTGCAATTTGGAGAGGTGTCCCAGATTTAATACAGGCCTGGGAGATTACTGAGCACATCCTGGTTCATCTGTAATAAAAGAGGCTGCTGCTATGCCTTGCTTCTCCCTGTAGTGATTATAAAACAGCACATAATCTCTAAGTGTTGGGGGCAGGGATCTGCTCAGTTCTCAATTAGGGGATTTTTTTCAGATTTCTGTAGGGGGAACGTGGCAACAACACCAGGTTTGTACCAATTCTTTCCTATTTAGAAGTGTTCAAGGGATGGCTTTAAAAAAACAAAAAACAAAACAAAAAAAACACCAAAGTGTTCAAATTAAAAAAAAAAAAAAATCTTTCCCCAAGGCAAAACATCCCATTTTGAGGTTCAGAATTCCTCCTACAGCTGAAATGATCAGCCTGAACTGTTCATCCCGCAATACAAAAAGAGGCAAGTTGTGCCAACTGTACATTTTCCTGAAAAACAGATTCAGACAACACTGTGTCTCCTCCTGCTGCTCCACACACCCAACCAATGCTCTTTCCTATGGAGAACCAGGGCTTGGGTGTGCAGGACAATTGCTCTGGATACAAGCATAATATATTTATGCAAGTGTTTTAGAGTTCAGATCAGGGACAGTCCATCCAACTGCAATGGAACAGGGAATAGCACAAAAAGGCCACTCTTGGAGCAGGCTGGGGGTGGGCAGCATTTAAATAAGCACCATGGCATTGTTTCACTGCCAGGGCACAGTGCAGACACTGCATCCATGGGGAAATGCCACCTTAGAAACCTCCTGAGCTGCCAAAACCCTCCACTTAAATACACAGAGCTTGCCCAAAAACTCAAGACCAACCAGCTGCCCTCACCAGCCAGAACAGAATCCCCAGTTTGGAGGAGACCTTCAAGATCATTGAGTCCAACCCAGCCCTAACACCTCAACTAACCCATGGCACTGAGTGCCACATCCAGTCTATTTTAAACACATCCAGGGGTGGTGACTCCACCACCTGCCTGGGTAGACAATTCCAGTACTTGATCACTCTTTCCATAAAAAACTTTCTAATATCCAACCTATATTTCCCTTGGCATAGCTTAGGACTGTGTCCTCTGGTTCTGTCAATGCTGCCTGGAGAAAGAGACCAGCCCCACCTGACTACAGCCACCTTCCAGGAGTTGTAGAGAGTGATGAGGTCACCCCTGAGTCTCCATTTCTCCAGGCTGAGCAACTCCAGCTGTTCCTCACAGGGTTTGTGTTCCAAGCCCCCTCAGAGGTGCTGGGGCCAGGCAGCAATTATTTTTAAATTTATTTTATTTCTCAATTAAATTCACTTATTTCCCACCCCCCATCTCCACTTGGGACAAGGAGGAGCCTTCTGAATGGTTTCCATGTCATTCCACAGCACAAGATTGCAGCACCCTGCTCCAAACCAAACCCCAGCCTCCCTCTCTGAGGCCAGCACCGCCTTCTCCCGCTGTCAGCACCAGGGCATATGTGCTCCTCAGCTTCCTCAAGTGTGCTATTCTGAGCCCTGCTAAGAAAAATCTATGACTTTACACCCTGTCTGAGCCTCAGCAGCAATCACTAACACTCTGCATTTTCAAATTTCATCTCATTTCTGATTAAACTTTCTGCCATTTGTAATCTCACTCGGCGGTGTGCTTTGTGCAGCTCAGTATAAATATGTGCTTTAGAATTAAACTGGTTCAGCAATTTTGACAATGATTTCTTGGAAACTAAGCTGGGACAATTTGTTTGGTTGAAGTGGAATCATTTGAAACATATGACAGAAAGGCTATAAAGTACTTTGTAGTGTAGCACACTAATAAACATCAGCAATTCACATCTCATTTATGCCTGGTTGTAGGGGTGTTAGGCAGAGGATTGTGACAATGCTGTAGGTATCCTCTGACCAAATAAAGAAACAACATTTCTGCTTACACTATAAACTGCAAAGCAAAAGACCACACAGAGGTGTCAAATATCCCAAGGAATAACCTGATTAATAGTTACAGGGCTGAACAGTCAAAGGAAGAGCTCTAAAAGCCAGGGTTAGTCTCAAGAATTATGACCCCAAACTCATGTTATCCCACTGCTCAACACGAGGCCATTGGACAGCTACACTGGACCAGCTGAAAAATAAGAACTTTTAAATTTATATTAAATTATATATGTATATTAATTTTATATTAACAATTTTTTTAGAGCAGGCTGAAAACTTCTGGAACTCTCCTCCAGCCACCCCAAAAGTCCATGGCAGCAGGAAGAGACACAAACAGAGCTCCTCCTGCCTCCAAATCCAAGCTCCCCAGGAAGCTCTGACACACATCAGGGAGCTGTGAGACACAGCTCTGCTTCATCCCTCACCAGGGACTACAATGCCAAAGTCCTCAAGAGACTCCTCAGCCTGGGAACACAAGGATTTCATCACTCCTGTGGGAAATATTACACACATGATTAAATTTAAGGAAAATTCTTGCCAACTAACATCTTCTCAAGTCCTCAGGCCCTCCATGCCTGTCTCTGTGTGATATTTGTGGTAACTACTTCCCAATTTCATGACTGCTTAGTTTTATAGCAATTTCTTCAGTCAATCCACCTAATTTTAATTCTTAAGCAGTTTAGCAAATGTTATTTTTGCTCCAAAACACTTCCCTCCACTCTTCTAAACTCCCATTCTGTCTCCTCTCTTCAATTCTTCTGTTTCTTAGCCCTTAAGAATCTTCTTGTTCTGTTTCTTCTCCACAGCCTACTTTATTCCTACATGTTCTCAGTCACCCCCAGACATTTCACAGGTGGCCTGACCCTATCACATCCTGACTCATCTCAGAATAAACAAACAATTCTCCCAACCTCAGCATTCACTCAGATCCACCCTGCAAAGTTCACAGCACAACACCCTGACAGACATCACTCCTCTGCAGTACTCAGAACTCATCCCCAAATATTTAATATCCATTCCAATAACCATCACTCATCAGAGATTAATTTCCAGTATGAATTAACACAGCAGGGGCACAGCAATTATCTCAGGACCTGAGGAGGGCACTGGGTGAATATACACAGGGGTGGTGTGTGTGCCATGGAAGATGGAAAAGGAGGATGGGCCAGAGGAGGTGCTTTCACTCCTCTGCAAGCTGCCAACAGCTTCACCTGGAAGGCTCAGTGTCCAAAGGAACTCAGCACAAACACTCCCACTGCCTTTTCTGACTGCTGACATATGTGTGGCTCCCTGGTCTCCAAATGAATCAGCAGCACTCATGGGTAAAGAAGGAAAAAATGCAGGGCAATAGCTGAGCATTCAGTGCAGCAGATGGAGGCAACAATGATCCATCCCCCAAAGCAGCTATCAGAAAACCAACACATTCCCTGGGTGCTGATCCCAAATCTCCTCCCTCCCCACCCTCCTGGCAGCATCCCCATGCTGAATCCACAGGGCAATAAATTCAATATATCCAATAAACTCCCCAGGTGCCTCCAGGCATCCTCTCCCACTCATCTGCAATCCTGATGCCAAGCAAGGTGGTCTGCTCAGCAAAAATCAGGCATGCACAGAAAGCCTCAGCACTGTTTTCCAGGATTTCAAACAGGACAAAATCCTCAGATCTACTGTAAATACTTCCTTTAAAACATTTCCAAAGTGTCACTGCCCTGTGGCACAGACTTTTAAACACACCAAACCATTAATACCATTAGACCAGAGATCTTTTCCCTGTGCCATTCAAGGCTGAGCTCCCATTCCTAAACAGAGCCTTAGAAAACTAAAGAAAAGGTGCATCCCTAATGGATATTGAAGCACTCAGATTCTCATTCTCCACTTATCTCTGCTCTGGTGGTCTACTGATCTAGATATTTAACAACCTCTTCTAGCACAGCCAAATTGCAATTTCTCTCCCCATAATTAATCCAAGGTGCTGCTGGACTAAGTAAAACAAAGGGACTAATTTAATCCTAGCTGAAATTCCTCCAAAATTAGTAAGAGCATACTTACAACATTATTGAACCATTATTATTACCACTTTTTTTCCTTTTTTTTTTTCCTCTCAGTTATACTGAAGGGCTTCTTCATTAGCTCTTAACAAGAAATCTATATAATAAACAAATCTTGACTTTTCACTGTGGTAATCATTTTTTTGGACAATGAGACAAAGTAAATTTAATTTAAATTATCTACAGAAAACACTCATTCTGAACTATCTGAGCTGGTATAAAGCCCAGTTATACTCCTCACACACCTTCACACAGCTGAACCAGCCAGCTTTCATAAACACACTTCCAAAGTCCCCCTGTTCAACCACATCCTCTGACTGCAGGCATGAGGAGTTATTTTTCCAACTCTGTGAAGCAGCAGGAGAGACCATGGCAGGGCCAATGTGCTAAGGAACGTGTAGGAGGCAGCAATAACAAACTGACATGAAGAAATAAGGTTGTAGCTGGAACAAATGGAGCTCTGTGGAGAAGTTTGGGGGGTTTCTCTCTGATCTAACGTGCCACCCCACCCACCACTAGACCTAGATATGCCTCCCATCCCTCTGGCATGACCAAGCCACCCTGTGCAAAGGAGGCTCGAATCTGGGTTACCAGAGCTCTCCTGAAAAGTGCTTTTATCCTTCAGCAAGCACCAACAAAACCTCATTTCCAGCAGGCAGAAATTATCCAGGATGAAGCCAGTTTCTGTATTGTCATTATCCAGCAGTGTTTTCTCACTAGACGTGCTGAATTTTCGAGTGGTGCAAAACACTGACTGGGCCTGCATGAATACACTAAATTATGGCTTACCTAACAGCACCACCTCCTTCTAGCTTCCCACCTTCAGGCCAGATTTCTGTAATTTAGCAACACCACCTCATCTAAGGCTTGAAAAGCTTTCAGCTGGCTGAGCAGAGGCAGCAAATAAAAAGCAGTAAGGCTGCAAACATAGCCAAGCTGGGACTCAATTCAGAGAGAAGACAGGGTAGACTTTTGCTCTCCAAAACTCAGAGGTGCACACACAGACCTAAACAAACTACATTTTAATTTGCTTCTCTACATCCAGTCTATCAGCAGTGGGAATTTCCTTAACTCAGACACTCATTAGTCCATGTCTGCTTTAGTCACACAAAACACATTACCCCTTTAGGAAATTGTCTGGCTGTCTTGTTCACTTGTTATTGTAAGATAGGTCAAATAATCTCAGTATCTCAGTGTCCCAAATCCACAATGCACAATGAACAGAGCTGGGCTCTGAAAAGTAATTTAGTTTCATCCAAAACTTTGCCTTGTTTCCCTTCCCCCTGTGCCATGGGGTCTGATGTTCACATTCTTTCCTGGTTTCACTTGGGTTTTCACTGTATGCTCCTACATTGAAACACCAGCATCAGCTCAGGGCTGGGAACATGCTTAAGGACATTCCAATCCTTATTTTGGTGCTCACATCCTGTACTTAGACCCAGTGTTATACTGCTATGAGGACCAGCAGTGGTGCAGATCACACCTCAGAGCTAAACCCCGGGTGCACCTACATCCCACCTCAGGGACTGCAGCCCCAACACTCCCAGCTCCTCCATGTGAATCAAACCCTCCCCATGTTGTGTTTAATCAGAGGAGAGTAGAAACAAGGATGTTCTGATAGGAAAATGAGTTAAGTACCTTGGCTCCCCCATCTGGCAAATGTCCCTCTCGGTCTGTGTGCAGAACTCCTGTTTACCCATTGATTTTTAAATAATATTTCCCAACCTGGATGCACAGAATGGCTCCCAGTAAATCTTCCTGCTGATGCCTTCCTGAAGGCAGCAACAGCCTGAACCAACAGCACTACCAGGGGCTCTGACCTTCCCCATCCATCTTAATTAGGTATTAACTTCAAAAGGCTTTTTGCTACACAGCTCCTGCCAGCATCAAACAAAAAGACAAACACCAGCCTTGAGTCGTCAAAAATGTAATTACAGGGTCTCTTGGAGAGGTGGCTCTGCCTGCTTGCCTGGTTTTCACTCCAGGAATTTATAGCAGGGAAACAGCACTTTAGCAACACTTAGAAGAGCCCTACAATGAGAAAATACACCAAGAGATACTTGCACAAAGTACAGCTTTATCTATCTCAACAGCCCTATCAGAAGTACTCTCATCGCTTATTTAGTGCTTTCCCACCTAGATTTTCAGATGTTCTCTACCTGTCCCTTTTTTTTCAGCACAGGTGTGGACAACCCATGCAGCCCAATCTACTGGCACCCATCAATCCATTTAATTACATAACCTGTGGTGAAGCAAAGGATTCAGGAGAAAATGGGTTATCAGATAAAGTCACAAGGCACTCCAGAGCACGTGATTGCATTTGCCACAGGAATTCCTAATGCACTACCAACACAGTCCCTGCATCTCACACACCACAAGTGCAAAGTGGCAGCAGATGCCAAAATGTAGTGAGGAGCTCCTGCCAAACCTGTAGCACCTAAGGCACCTTAATCCACTTATGAAGTAACTCATCTACCTTGCATTTTGCCTTAGGGAAGCTGTGCTAATAAATAATTTTTAAAAATAATTAAGTTGAAAAAAAATCCTAAGCATGCTCTGCAAATATGGTTTAGTTCAGTCACAAACTGCTGTGACAATATTAAAGTCCTGCTCCTGCAGGCACAGACTGAAAAAAACCCAATGAGACAAAGCACATAATGGTAACCTTGAAAAATCAGGATTGGGAAGTTTCCTCCTAACACACTACACCTGATCCAGTAGCAGATCAAAGCACAGCCATAGGGAGCAAGAGCAGAACCAACTACCCAGGAAAAATCTCAGCATTTATGGCTGTTCAGAGGCAGCATTTTGATAAGGGAATGTTTAGAGATGGGAATAATGTTGAACACTGTTATTCCTGTGCTCCTTTTTGCCTTGATGGGGTGTAAGAGGCAAACACACAATTCTTTTTACAGCCCAACAGCTCACCAGGTGTTTTCCCCAGCATCAATATTTTTCTAGTGTATATTTCTGTCTGATGTAATAACTCCTGTTTCTCTTTCCATGAGGTCCTTGGATCTGAAGAGTAATTGAAGCACCAAGGACACTGGCATGAACAGTTTTCCTGTTGTTAGGACAAGGCTAAACAACTGCATTTAGCAAGAAATCTCAATGTGGATTACATCTGCATCTCTCCACCTTCTCCCCACAGAAACTCAAGCATTCAGACAGCAGTGTTGAATGAAATTAATCTTTTCTGACAGAGTTGAGGCAGCTAACCCACACAACAGAACACTGACATTTGTGCTTACAACTGAGCAATTGCTCTGCTCCACAGAGAAGCATTCAGGACTAAAACTTCCAAATAAAACATAGCCTTGCCTTAAATCTGTTCATTTTTCCTATGCTAATACATTAACCAAAGCTGTTTGTATTACATGAAGCAGAGATTACAATGTGAGTCACAAGAAACCCTCATTCTTCTTTCACCTGATGACTTCAGGAAGCAAGCTGGTGTCACATGAACAGCAATAAAAACATCGGAACCAAGCAATTCATCATTGCAGCAAAGTGTTAAATAATAAGCTCTTCCCCCCATACCTGTTTTCTCGTCTTTTAATTTAAAAAAAATTCTTGCTACTTCGAGTTATTTTGAAGCTGTGTTTGTTTATTCTTCTGCCAAGTTGTTGAAATACTTTTAGCAGAGACAACAAAAGGAAACAAATTATTTCACAGAAAACAGAATAAGAGCATTTAATGTTCTAGTGAGAGCCAAATCAACTGTTCCTATAATAAATCTTTAATCCCCTGAAGATGTTCTCTTACAATAGCAGCACATTGAAGCGAGGAAGCAACAGAGCTGGAGTCATTCAGGTGACAGTGCAGCACAAGAACCATTCACATCTGACACAATGACTGCAACTCCTCGCTCCAAATGGACAGGCATTAAATAAATGGGATTGCAGTGGCAGGAACAGCACCTGCAACCATCAGGTGACTCAAGGTTAAGAGCACTCGCTGTCCAAGGCTCCTGTGGAACAGCACGAGGGTGGATTATGGGCACTCCAAAGCCTTTGAGGGGGTGAGGAGCAGTGTTTAAGGGCTGCTCAGTGCACTGTGTTCTGCTCTGAGGAAGTGGCACCAGCACAGAGGACACAGCTGCCACTGTGCTATCAACAAAGTTACTTAAACCCTCCCTTCACCCCTCAGAGGCAAGAGAGCCCTCCAGTGTGAGCTCTTGCTCCTTTCAGTGTTTGACCACCAGATAAAAACATTCTCCACTGTTCTCCATTTCTCCCTCGTCCTGCAGTGCCCTCCTGGAGCCAAGTGCTGCTTCAGCCTCACTGGGGCTCCCTACAGGTAAACACCAAGTGCCCCAGTGCATCACCAGCTCTCCCTCCCTCCCTGTGTCACTGCCCAGCTGCTCTTGGGGCTTACAGAGCCCAGAAGCTGGGTCCAGAAAGGCTCTTGGTGTATCTCTGGCAGGAGGGGCTCTATGTCCATGCTCCCAGGCAAGAAAATTGTGCCACACTCGAGCTTAAAATGCATGTAGCCCTCAGAGGTGTCCAGAGACAGAATCACAGAACCATGGGACGGTTTGGGTTGGAAGAAACCTTAAAGCTCAGTTCCCCCCCCGTGCCATGGCAGGGACATCTCCCACTGTCCCAAGTTGCTCCAAGCCCCATCCAACCTGGCCTTGGGCACTGCCAGGGATCCAGGGGCAGCCACAGCTGCTCTGGGCACCCTGTGCCAGGGCTACCCACCCTCACTAGGAACAATTCCCCCTCTGTATATCAAATCTAAATTTCCCCTCTTTCAGGCTGAACAGGGATTGGGTTTCAGTTTGACTTCTCCAGGTTTTGTGGAGTTTTTAAGTTACCAAAACCAATTTAATAAATTGAAAGGCATTAATATCATTCACCTGGCTGTTCAGTAATGCTTATCAAAATCCTAATCTCCAGTGATGACAGTCACCAACTTCACAGCTAAAATTAAAGTGCAAGGGATCTGTTGGGGAGTAGACTTTTTTTAGGAGAATTTTTTGTTTGAGGGGGGGAGGATTTTTTGTTATTGGTTTGAGAGTTTTTTGGTAAAAGAGAAAAAAAAAATCACAGGCATTAATATGTGGGACACTGGAAGTTAAATTTGCCTGAAAAAAGTCAGTGTCACCTGTATCAGTCCTTACTTGTTGAATAGAAAGATTTTTGTTTGTTTTACAGAATCTCAGAAATACAACTGAGCTATTTACTCAGTCTTGCAGCCAAACTGTCACAAGGGCTTTTAGTGCCAGGCTGAGCAGGATGTGCAAAGAAAAAAGCCTAGTGTGATCTAATCACAAGAGCCTGGAAAAGATGATTTTCAGTCTGCATCAAACACAACTTGATTTTATTTGACCATTTTCCACAAACCAAATCAATATCTTAGAGCAGAGAAATCAATCAACATACAAAACTTTTTCAATCATTGTGCTAAAGAAAGGGAAAAAACCTTCCCCAAATCAGAGCAAGTGCTGTGGCACAAGGAGCACACAGAGAGGACAATGCCCTGTGTGGAGGGTTAGCGCCCTTCCCAAATGTAACGAAACTTCTCAGTACAACCCTCTTTCAAAGGGTGGGGGGACAGAGAAACCTCAATGCCACCTCCTCCAAGTGATTTGTGAGAACTCTGTACCACATTAAGAATATTGAGACATGCTAGGTTGGTTATGTTCTTTGGCCAGGCACCACCTCCTCTCAAACTTCCTCTCATTTATTTAATTTCACAGGCCATTTGATTCCTCCATTTTCAGTTTTGTGTTTGTTTTCTTTTAATTTAAAAAAAAAAAAAGGCTTTGTTTTTCATACATTTTATGCTTTTTAAGAAATGAAGCTGTTGAAGCTGCTCTTTGCTATCTGCATATTTTCTGACAGAAGAATAAAAAGCTTTCCAGATGAGTATTACTGGCATATAAATTAAAATAAAAGAAAAAGGTGTTTATTGTTAGAGCTAGGAGACACCCTGTTCCTCTGTGGGGCTGATGGATGTGTAGCAAGTTGACTGCTTGCCAATAAATTTTGCCTTCTGGGAGAAAAAGGAACCTGCTTCACCTGAGATCTTGGTCTGCATCATTTTGATGCTGACCAAGAACTGCCCCAACAGTTCCAGGGACCTTAAAAATTTCAGATTTTGGACAAATCCTCTGCTCAACATACGAGACACCACACTCAGCAGGCAGAGGGTGTTGAACATGTTGAAAATTGAGCAGAAATCTGCAATAACAGCACAGCTTTGACAAACGTGTAGGATAGTGGCACTCATGATAACACAACCACAAACCATCATTCTCTTACCAAACACATCCTTCCCCATCTCAAAAATTTCACAGCTGGCTCCAGGAAGGAAAAGAGAGCAAAAACATGCTCACTGCCATCTTTGAAACACCTTTTCCAACACTGCCAAGTGTGCAGGCTCATTTCCTTCAGTATGGAAAGCCTGTCAATCCTCACTACAAAAATGTGTCTTTCATCAAATTTTGCTCATCTCAGAAAAGTCCAGGCTTCCCCTGGGACAAGCCATTTTATTTATGGCATTTAACCTTGATTATCCCTGTCCTGCTGTTCACATGGGAGGTGCTCACCTAACCATCAGATCCTTCCTCCAGCCACACTGACACTAATGCACGGCACAAACAGCAAGTCATGTCTGTACAGAGCAGAGGAACCACCTCAAATGAAAAATTCATTCATAGTTTTATCATCCCTACATGCCAAGTCATATCTGCCAATCATCCATGCTGATTTATTCAGAAAACTCTTCTGCTGAGACACGCTGTCCTCAATTTCAGACATCTTTAACTCTCAGCATTCTCTGCAGATATGGAATAGTTCTCCTTTCTAAGATTTTACCCTTGAAACTTGTGGATCTGTATCTTAACCATTAATTGGTTGCTAAATGCAGCAAACTTCCTTTATAAATGCTTGGCTGGGAAGTCAAGGACTCCTAAAGCCCTGGCATTCGGCTACAACCTGTTTGTAAAGCTTTGCCCAAAAGTAGTTGTCATTTCTTGTTACCAGACTTTGTCTTTGGCCCAGGACCATCAGACTCAGCACTTTGTTTCTTTTGTCATTCCTAAATCCTCTCCACAGGGACCAGCTCGTGGCTTATCCTCTGCTGGCACACCAAGTCCTACAGACTCACCAGGGTGTTCAGCTTTGCTCTGCAGCCCTGCCAAGGGCATTACTTCATTTCAACAAGGGAAGCCCCCATATCACACTTGATAACTCCCCCTTCACAAGAATCCACCTTCTTCCAAGACAAACTGCTTTTTTTCTTTTCACTTCCAGCTTATTTGCATGAATTTGAAAATATAAAGTTTTGGCTTTTACAAGTATTCCGTTTTGAGGTATTTATAGCACTGGGCCACTGATAGCTTCACAGGTTGTTGGAAGATGATCACTGAAACCAAATGACACTGCAAACTCCCCTTAGGAGCTCGAGCTCCTTTTAAGGGGCACTTGCAGCTTCTTAAATCCTTGCTGTCTATTCATAAGCCTCGCACACGTTTTTTGGCTTCTGCTGCTATGAATTTCTGCAGCTCTTGTGACACAGAGTTGCTTTCTGCCAGCAATCACCTCTGCAGCACACCCCCATAACGAGATTTGTGCTGCTACTCTTGAAATAAACTCACCTGCACAGGAGCCTCAGTCCCTCCTTGCCTCCTCACCTGAAATACCCCCCAGTGCAGCCTGTCAGACTCTGCTCACAAGATCCTTCACAGGTCTGCACTTTCATCTCCTCATTTCTGGGGTTGCTGCACTTCTGAGGAGGGAACAGCTTTTATTGCCAGACATACTGAGGAAAAGCTCCTTTCTGGCTGTCATTATTTCCTTCCCCAGCAACCTGAGAATAAAGCAGCAGGTGATTACCCACTCCTGGTAACCAACTCACACTAAGATCAGGATTTTCCCATGCCTGGGTTCTCCTCATTACCAGCTGGTTTCATTGGGCTATTAATCATACTACAAACGTAAAAAATATGATAATCCCCTTTCCTCTCCTCCCTACCCTTTCCAGACCATATGGCATCACTTCAGCATCCTTGTCATCCTGCCTATTGAGCAGATCTCCTCCATGAAGCCCTGCAATTCCCACCCAGAGCATGGATTTGGCCTCGGAGCACTGCCTGGAATTAGCTGCTTTATTCCATACATCAAGCTGGCAGGACTGCCAGTGAGCAAACATAAAGGCAGGGGCAGCAGGGCTCGTTAGCAGAGCACACACATTTGCTGGGAGCATCTCAAAGATGAAAAGAATCATTTCAAGCATCACATCCCCTCAAAAACAAACAACAAAAAAGGCAGAAGTACAGCTTGTCAGATGAAGTTGATTACAAATCAAGCACATTCACAGACCCGGGTCACAACATTTGGGTTCATTAGTAAGAAAACATTAAACAAGCAGTGGCATTTGGTTTTTATGGTAGCAGAGTCAAAAACCAGCTTCTGAGGTTTTTGCTTTGGTACAGATGCCTGATAAAAGGGATCTATTCATGTTTTGTTGGCTTTCAAATGATACCAAAATATATTTTGCCTTTTATAAATCAGATTTCAAAACCTGATTATCATAGTTTTAGCCACAGTATCAAATCCAAGTAAATGTTTAAATAATGAACAAGAATTACTCAGATAGCCAGCAGATTATTCTGTATAATACTCCAGCCTAGAATAGACTCCAACCTCAAAATTACTATTTAAAAAAAAATTCATCCTTGAATAACAGTACCAGCAAGCAGTTCATTTAAATGTAGTAATTCTGAGAATCATTTCAGCTTTGATTACCAGGAAGACAGAAATATGGAGAGAAGTGTCAGAATAGCAGCTTGAGGGCATCCAGTCTACAGAAACAAGAGAGTTCTCTAAGAAGACTTGCCATTATCCCTAAGAAAACACATTTCAGCCTCCCTGGAGTCTTGTTCATCCTCCTCACATCTGTCTTAGAAGTCCAAGTTTAGAAGCAGTGCCAGTGATAAATGAGATTTCCCCTATACAAGTTCTGTTCCTCCCTGAGCAGTTATATAAACCTAACAAAGGAGATGCTGCTCCCCGTGCCACCCCAAAGTTTTAGAGCTGGGGAGGAGGAGAACAAGAGACAGACAAAAGAGATGGAATTATACCTGGCAAAAAATCTTACCATTTAAGAGGCACTTTCCACTTTATAACCAATTACAAAGCAATTCTTTGAGTCTCAAAAAGCTCTCAAAGGAAAGAAGGGAAATAAGAAAAGCACAGAACCTTGTTTAATGAGGAAAAAAATTCAACTATTTTCCTATTCTTCTTTTTTTCAAGTCTATTTCTAAAAAATTGAATTTTTTTTTTTTGGCATTTAAATTCCAGTTTGCTACTTACAATGGAGCATTTACCTTTCTATTGGAATACCTTTTTTTTTCTGTGCTTCCAAGCCCAGGTGTTAGCCCATGGCTGCAATGTCCCCTGCCATTTCCTTATCTTATCTGGAAGACAGTCTGGGGATCTGCTGTCATTTCTTATGGAAATGGGAGACCAACTCTAACAGCACCCAATTCCCTCTACATCAAAATAAGGGGGGATAAGAAGGGGAAAAACCAGGAATGGGACAGCACACCTTGCAATAGACCAGCGGAGGAGCTCATGCCCGAGTTCAGAAACGTTTTTCAAGTTATAAATTAGTAACTCTATACTTACTTACTTTTTTTGTGTGTGTGTTGGAAATTCCTTCTCCAGCACCATTCAGGAGTTGGTTCATTCCAAGAGGGGTGTTTGCCATCATTTAGCTGTGTCCCCCACTGGAGAGGGAGAAGAAAGAAGAGCTCCCAGCACAGGCACAAAGATAAAAACACATGCCTAGAACAAAAAACCTCTGTCTGCTGCAAACTGGACTGAGACACCAAACTTTGCACCCAGGCCCTTGGGCAGCTGCCAAATTCTAACCTTCCACTGTTCAGCCTTGGAGAAGCTCAGCTTGATAACCCAGAGAGAGAAATTCTGACTAACAGGAATGAGACAAGACTTTCAAAAAACAAGAGTCACCAGCCCAGACAAGCTGCTAATGAGAAGCTGTCCTATTAAATTTTGAAAAGCTGCTTGATTCATAAGAGTCATTCCAGTATGACATTTGAGGATTTATTTTAAAAATAAACACGGGAAAATTTAAAATCACTTGTTGGCAAACACACACAGGGATACATTTGAGGATCCATGTCTTGGTGTGGAAGGAAAGGAGATTTCTTGCCCTTCATTCCCAGCCTTGAACTGCAATTGCCTACATGGGAACTTTACACCTTTCCTGGAAGCTGCCCTTTCAATAATCCTCAGTATAACAGAAGGGGCCCACAGGTAATTAACTCAGACTTTTCACAGCCTGAAAGCTAGACAGGTTTGTCAAAATGATTTTTATTCTTACGCTTTATTATCTTGTTGTGAAGATTTTTATGAGAAAAAGATTAAATCACCACCCTGATGTGTGCATTTCATTAAGCCTCTAATCCTTAAAGAGTCACTAACACAGCTCACCATTGAAAAGCATTAAATCATCGTTCAGTCATATTGACCAAAATAATCCCCTCATTATTTCAGAGAAGAGCAGAGCACCAGAGATGTGCTGTAAATGACACCTCAAAATGCACAAAAGGGATAGAAAGACAACTTTGATTACTTCTGGTCTGTATAAACAATGGAATGTAAGAAATATATCTCTATTTAGAAATATATCTCAACTTAGCTAGAGTAGGTGGGATGTGGAACAAGTTCCAGCTACAGATGATCTGCCCCTGCCACCACAGCATCAAGAGAATTACAATGAACAATGAATTCCAGGTGAGGAACATTAAGCAAATTCAACCAGCTCCTGAGGAAAATGCCCCAAAAGCCCAGCCAGTTTGTAACAAAAATAAATTGCCAAGCACATAGCTGATAATGGAGCTTGCATTAGCTGGAAGTGGGTTTAGTTTTTTCTCTAGTTTTGCTGCCCTAAGTCTAACTGGGTGCACATGTGAAAGGCACCATTAAGAGGTTGGACTTGTTTTTGGATGTGTTTTCCAACCTCACTGATTTGTCAAGGTTGGAACTCACTTCTGACTTCATCCCTTTCTTCTTCTTCCCCTTTGGGTGGACACAGAGGAGAGCTGCTGCCACCAGCAGAGCCCCAGACACACAAGGATCATTCTTCTCTCCTCCTATATCAGGTGATGATTTCCACAGCATCCCAAAGGCTTTTTTTGCCAGGGTCACACACACATTTGCTGAAGACTCAAGAGCAGGGAGCAGCTGTCACAACCAATGCAAGGAGGAATCCAGTCAGTAAAGCCAGGACTGATAAAGCTTTGTATTCCATGTTAAATTTATCACACCCTCTGTGACTGTAGCCATAAATCTTTCAAGAGCTTGCTTCTAAAGCTTGATTTTGAGTGTAATATTTGCAATTTAAACACCCAACGGACCAATAATAATTCACTGTCAACCTTTATAAACCCTTTGGAATAACTCACATTCTCATTACTAGAAAGATCATCAGAAATGAAGGGGGGGAAAAAAGCAAGCAGGCTTAGAAGGAAGAAGAAATCCCTCAAGTCAAAACATGAGTTCAAAGGATAAAAAAAGTTACAAAAATATCGAAGTTAACCAACTCTCTGTTTTATCATGACTAATAAGGCTCAGAATCACCACCTCAACTAAATAGACACAGTAGGATTCATGGTGAGGCACAGCTTTCAGGTAGATGCTCCTAGATCCCCTGAGAGGATTGAAGCTTAAAAGGAAAAAAATACTTTTTCTTTGAGCAAACACTAAATAGACACAGCTATGAAAGAGAGAAAACAAAGACAGCAGAACTAAGAGGGGATTTTAGAAGAGGCCTCTTTCCTACCACTNAGAATGGTTTGGGTGGGACCTTAAAGATCAGCCAGTTCCAACCCCCAACAGGGGCAGAAAAAGTCCAGGTTAAGAAATCTCTGTGCTGCTGCCGCCAAGCCTACACAGTCCCCTCATCTCCTGGAAAAGCCATTTTTGAGCCCCACTTCAGCAGGTTCCCAGCAGCCACATTCCTCAGCCCACCCTGGAGCTGTGCTCACAACCCCCCCCTTCATCCACCAGGGCTTTCCTCTGCCCTAAGAGCAGCCCCCAGGAACCCCCATCCCAAAACTCTCCCCTTTATCCAACAGAGTTTCCCTATGCCCTAAAAGGGGCCCCCAGGAACCCTCTTCCCAAAATCCCCAGCCATCACCACCTAACAGAAGCTCTGTCTGTCCCAGCAGCTTCAAACCCCTCAGCTCCCACAGAAAGTGGCAGGAGTTGTTTGGGGTGATGAAAAGAAGGATTTCACTTAAGAATGGGAACTCTGTGATGATCAAAAGATGCTATTTTTAAATATATTCCTTACCTTGTTCTCTATGCTTTAGACCCTACTGGACTCCGCTGCAGGCTGGATTTTCTCTTTAATTAACCAAGCTGACCTGGAGTAAGTTATACTTAATTTCCTTCCAGCACTTTTTCCTTTTGATAAAATTCAAAGTGTAGAAGGGCAAATACCACGGGGTACATGCCCACATGCCTGCACCAAAGGTGGAGAGAGCTCTACAGGATCAGGAATCCTCATGGCTTTAAGGCAAACTTGCCTAGACCTCTCCCTTAGAGCAGGGCACCAAAAAAGACTAAAGAAGCTTCTGAGCTGAAAGAGTCAGGTTCCAGCAGCATGGAAGTCAAACTAATTAACTTTTCTACAACAGCAAAAGCACAAAACATCAAACTAAGCCCAGAATTTTAAAAAATTTCAGATACTTCTTCACCATCATTACCTGCCCATCCAGGTGAATCCTCCTCCCAAGGCTCCTGCAACACAACAAAATCCAGAGGGGCCCCATACCACCCTGGGAATTTATTTTTTCTGTGATCACAAACACCTGGCTCCCTGCTCTCACCTGAGTTCAATTCCCTCTCTGCTTCCTTCCCCTTCTCCTTCACCTTGCAAAGTGCCTCCCCCAGCCCTACCCAGCTGGTCCCTATAATCCTACCTGGGCACTGTTAAAAAACACAAGCAAGACAGCAAGAGCACTGATTTTTTAATTTTTTTTTTTCCACAGCAATCAGAGAAACTTAAGCTTATAAATTAGGAAAAATATGAGCTTAATTTCTCTCTCATATAATCCAATAATTTTTATAACCACAACTGAAAGCTTCTGAGTTTCTCTACTCTGATTGGGAGCAATTAGGAGATTAACTGTAAGCCACAAGAGAGATGTGCCATGACATTGCTGCAACCAGCCCTCCCTCAAAGTGCTTTGGTTAACTGAGATTTCTAACAGAAAATATCCAAAATGCTCGTGGGATAAAGGACACCCTATGAAAGCTGAAACATCAACTCTCTCTAAAAGCCTCTGTGCTTAATTAATATCTCACCAGGCTTTTTTACACAACAATATTAGTTGGGACATAAATGGATAATAGAGGTCATTATTTCTGTGTACAGAGCTTTGCCCTCACTCACAGATTGTCCCTTTTTATCCACACAGACCTTCCAGAAGCAAACCTGTGATGTTTCCTCTCCTTTCTCTGCTCTGGAGACTCACAAACCAGGTGTTTTCCAGTGCTCAGGTGCCTCTTGGACCATGGCACTTTGGGGATTTCCTGACTGTTCTGTTAATTGCAATTTGAACAGAGTGGACAGACACATTTATAAAAAAGAGGATTGACCCTTCTGCCAGAATGCCCATACTTTGCTATCTAAATTTATTCCTCGAAGCCTTGCCTCCTGGGAGCAGGATTCCTGCAAACTCAGGATCACTCCCAAGACTTGGGAATGTCCATAGGACAGGATGAGTGGAGGTTCTGCAAGCAGCTGCTCCAGATTTGCTCATTCTGCACTAAAACTCTCTCACTCCAAGCCCTACCTGCAGGCTGAACAGGCTAAAAGGCTGTTCACCAGGCTTTATTTAGCTTGCTAAGAGCTCTTCTGGAAAATGTGAGTGATTAGAGGTTGTGTGGGGTGTGATTTATTCTCCTCATGCCAGCCACAAAAGGAGCTCACAAATGCCAGTCGACACAACTGTGGCACTGAAATAATTGAGTTTGCAGCGGGATGCTTTCATGAAGCAGCTTTTCATATACTGCAGATGTATTAAAAAAGAAGGTCAATCAAAATATCCACTATTATTTCAAAGGCCTTTCTCACCTGGTTTTGGGTGGGTTCTCAGAAATTCAGCACTTTTTTCTAGTTTGTCTAAAAGATAGCAAGAATGTCACATTTTCTTTGTTTCAATATCAAGCCTGGAGAAGGTTGTGTGGAAGCCTCAGAGCAGCCTCTGAGTGTCCAAGGAGGCTGGAAAGGGGCCCTGCATCAGGAATTGCTGTGACAGGACAAGGGGGAAAGGGCTCAAACTGAAAGAGGTGACATTTAGGTTTGATATACAGAAAGGGAATTCCTCCCTGTGAGGGTGGGCAGGGCTGGCACAGGGTGCCCAGAGCAGCTGTGGCTGCCCCTGCATCCCTGGCAGTGTCCAAGCCAAGGCTGGACATTGGGGCTTGGAGCAGCCTGGGACAGTGGGAGGTGTCCCTGCCATGGCAGGGGTGGCACCAGATCATCTTTAAGGTCCTTTCCAACCCAAACCATTCTGGGATTCCCTGGTTGCATTCATCAGTTAAGAAGCCAAGTACAGAGGTTCCCCCTCTCCTCACCCATTACACACCCTTTACACATCCATTACTCACCCATTACACACCCTTTACACAGCTCTGCAGTCTGGACTGGCCAAATGCTGCTTGCTGCTAGCCCACAGTGTGGCAGGGCGAGTGTGGAAGCAGTGAATAACCTGCTCCCCATGCAAAGAGAAAAAAATGTTTTCTCATTTAGCACAGATTTAATGTGTTTTTTTGCTTCTTTGTAGCAGAAAAACCGGTTTCATCAAAGTTCAAGTTTAATATCAGCTGCAGGCCTTCAGGAGCTATTAGCTGATAATTCTCTGAGCTTTGCCTTAGACTCCCTGACCAGCAGCACTGAAATTATCAAATCACAGCAATATGATGGAAAACCTGTGCTGCAGCAATGAATTTCTCTTCGAATGGAGCCCAACACAGTTACTTACCTTCAGTATTCACATATGTATTAGAGATCCTATCAGACAAATAAAGGGCCTGAGTCTCTTTTTTTATGCTGTTACAGAATAAGCAACATCAGCAGACCAACAATCCTTAAGACGCTTAAAAATTTTAACGTTACTTAAAAATAAAACCCTCATACAAAACACCTAAAGTGCAAATATTTATGTTGTGCAGCCTGTACATTGATTTTCCAGCTGGGTGTTTGATGTGTAGGGAACCAGCTCTGGTTCATGCAAGGGGGTCTCCTGAACTAAAACTCCAGGTAGCATAATTCTCTTTACCTTTCAGGATTGACATTACATAACATTTTTATCGAAATGCTTACATCAAAATAAATCATGAAAAGGAGAAAACAAAACCAAAATGACTCTAATGGGAAAATGAGGAAATTACTTAATTGAAATAATTCTTTATTGGTCCCAAATTTTACATACAGATAGGTTAAATTTGTGGAGTTTTACCAGAACCAAGGAAGAGTATCAGTGAAAAGTGGGTTAATTGTGTGGGATGAAATCAATGCAAATACCTTTCAGTCTGAAAACTTAAACTAAATGTTACCCCAGTTTTTTCCAGCTAGTCCACCTTCAGGAATTTTCCAGGCTGAAATAATGAAGTACCAAGACTATGTTTAGACAGAGAGGAGCAAAGGTGTAAGTTAAACAGGAAGAGCAAGCACTCACTGCTTTCTATTCATCCTCCAAGATGTTAAAAATAAGTTTTCTCTTCTTAATTTTGAGACGCAGTCCTTAGGAGGCTCTGAAAACTGTAAATCAAATTTCCAATATTATTTCTGCAGGCACTCAAACAGCCTCTCCTGGCTCTTGCAGGGTGTTTATTAGCACTGGACCAGCTCCCTGTTTGCTGGTTCAAGGAGCACATGGAGAGCTGATGGATCATGTGCCAGCAGGATTGGAAAGGGGGCACTCAGGAGACCTGAAAGCCAGGCAAACACTGGAGCTGGGCTTTAGCAAGTAGCCCTAAAACTGGGAGGTGTGACTGTGAGCTGTGTGATTAGCAAATACAAGAAGAGCCTGGTTGCAGAGTAGTTCTTTAGGTCTAAGACCATTTCCCAGCCTGGTCCCACCTGAAACTGGGGTTGCTGGGATGGCCAGGGCTAAATCTCCTGGGCCAAGGGAGAGCAAGAACTCTGCCACAGCAATTCCTGTGTCCATTTTCTTCTCCTTGTGGCCACTCACAGAAAGTTCTCAGTGAGGTAAATGCTGCTTTGCCTGATTGCTCAGCATATTTGGGGGTAAGATGTTACTATTTCTGTACATTTTCTTGTGCTTCCTGAATAGATTTTGCTCACTGAATAGATTTCTGAGTACATTTTTCTGTTTTGCCAAAATAAAGCCCCTCACTACCTGTTGTACTGAGCAAGAGATTCACTCACACAGGAAATCTTGCCTTTTCAGCTTGGAAGAGACTCTTTGTTAAACATCCTGCTCAGCGTGCAAATTTCTGAAATATATTTTATTATAGAATGTCCTGCTTTGCAGTAGCATCAGTAAATAAATATGATACACATGGGTTTGTTCTGTTTGGGATTTTTTATGGGGAGGAGGGAAGTTCTTGGGCTGAATGAAGGAGAAGCTGTGAGAAGGAAAGCCAAGATTGAATGCTATTTTTTCTTCTGCCAACACTCTTGTCTGGGTGCCTTTTTAGGATGGCGCCAGGAGTGGAGCCAGGAGGGCTTGCCAAACCAGAGACCCCTGCAGCATCATCCCTCTGGCATGGCTGGCTGTGGATTGGGCCAGTTAAGGCTGTTTCAACCCTATAATCTTAGAATCCAAGACTGGTTTGGGTGGGAAAGGATCTTAAAGTTCATCTCATTCCAACCCCCTGTCATGAGCAGGGAACCTTCCACTAGACCAGGTTCCTCCAAGCCCTGTCCAACCTGGCCTGAAACAGAGGATGTCAAGATTTATGTTTTATGATGGAGGCACCTCCTTCAGCACGAAACCTGACTTTACAAGGTCAGTTCATTTTAAAAGTGTAAAAACACCCAGTCCTGGAGGGAGATATTGGGACTGAGGAGCTCTGCCTGTTTTTTCCAGTGCTGCTCATCAGCCCTTGGTGTCGTGCCAGAGGTGGCATCCCTTCTGCATGAGCACATCCCCAACTCCAAATGAGGTAAACCTTTAAATTAGTATGAGGACAGCCAAAAAATCCCCCTTGGCAAGCGTGAAATGGATCAGCTTGATGTGGGGAGGAGGAAGATGTTTGCTGGGTCTCCAATCTTTTCACAGAGACACTGTTCCCAAATTAAAACTGCACTTCTTCCTGAAATTCACACTGAATCTGGAGTGGATATCTGGATATATTATGGATTATGGAGCATAAGAGCTATGAGGAGCAGTTGAGGGAATTGGGGTTGTTTGCCCTGGAGAAAAGGAGGCTCAGGGCAGACCTGTCACCCTCTCCAACCACCTGAAAGGAAGTTGGAGCCAGGTGGGGGATCTGTCTTTTCTCCCAAGCAATAGGACAAGAGGAAACAGCCTCAAGTTGCATCAGGGGACACTCAAGTTGGATATTAGGAACAATTTCTTCACTGAAAAAGTGGCCAAAATTTGGAACAAGCTGCCCAGGGAAGTGATGGAGTCATAATCCCTGGAATTCTTAAAAAGACAGGCAGATGTGGATCTTCACAATATACAATAGTACTTGGCCAAAATTTGGATGTGATGGTCTTGGAGGGCCAAAGTTTGGATGTGATTGATCTTTTCCAGTGTTAATTATTCCATGGACTATATAGCTCTCCACACAGGTAAACAGAAACCCCTTGCTGCAGTCCAAACATGGGAGTTACATGCATTTATTTTGGAATGTATATAGTATGTAGACATAGATATGACTGATTACAACAACAAAACCGAAAAAAAATCAAATTTAGTCATAAATTATAACAACACTGCTGCCAACCACAGGCATTTAAAAGTCATGAGTCAGGCCCCACAAAAACATGAGGTATTATCTTTCAGAAAAATAATATGTGTTCAGTTATTTATCTTCTGCTTTTCTGACTTGTTAAAATGAATTTAAATCATCTTTTCAAGGCTTTGTTCTTAACCATGAAGTAGAAACTTACTTTTAGGGGGGAGAAAAAGCTGAAAAAAGCTCTGGCAGAACTCCAGGAACCAGGAATTGAAGGGAAAAAGCCCAAACAAATATAATGTGTGAACCATATTAAAACTGCAAGAGTTGGCAACACTTTGACATAATAGAGTATTTTTATGCCAAAACAACTGTGTGTGACAGGGATAAACTTGGCCACCATCACATTCCAGTTCCCACTGCTCACAGTTAACCCTTTGCTGCAGCCCCAGCTGGAATCAGCTCTTTGCAGATGTGTTTAAAGCAGGAGCTGCTGGAGTGCTCAGGGTCAAAGTGTGCCTTGAGCAATGTCTGCAGAGTGGTATTTACAGATTGTACTAACTACATATCAAAGCTCCAGCATCAGAGATAGCTGAAAGTAATATGAAAAAACATCTCTTGCTAAAAGAAAACTGATGCAGAAGGGCAGAGGGAAAATTCATTAGCTGCTAGTGAAAAGAATAATGGGCTTTAGAGCAGATTCTTTAGGTTCTTTCCAACACCGGGAGCTTTAGTAAATGGAAGTTGCAATGTTTAGGGAAGAGTAATTCCAATGGGAATGCTTTCCCAGTTTTCAAATCTGCACATCAGTAGCTGCACGTGGCTGCCTGCAGGTGCATTCCCTGCCTCCTTCCAGGAGATGGGATTTGATCTCACCCCAGTCCCTGGAGTTTAATTAAAATGCTGAATTCCTGCTCCTGCCTCACTGCCTAAATGCTGGCTATGTGTGTGGAGTGAGGATCACACTCCTTG
This sequence comes from Toxostoma redivivum, assembly GCA_013397375.1. Taxonomy (NCBI): domain Eukaryota; kingdom Metazoa; phylum Chordata; class Aves; order Passeriformes; family Mimidae; genus Toxostoma; species Toxostoma redivivum. The sequence continues at coordinate 2,617,113 of VXBI01014838.1, forward strand.
GGAAGGGTTTAGAAATGATGGAGGGAGTGTGCCCACTCCACATTGTTGTATTTACTCACACCCCACTTGTCACTTGCTGGGGCATCCCTGACCATCAGAAGGCAAAATAAGATCTCTCTTCTTCCCTATAACTACTTTTCCTTTCTCCACTCCTGTTCCTGGGCATCTCTCCCAAAATTAGGACCATAAGTGGTCCTACTGAGGGATTTATTTGGAGTCTCTGTTCTTGGAGGTGATAGCAAATCTCTGTTTTCCCTCAGTTTCCATCCTGATGGCAACCAAATGATAGAGCATTTTCAATGAGCTGAGGCTCAAAGCAGGGAGCATATAAAAGCATTAAAATATGGTGCAAAAAATTAACTTTAAAAAAAATCAGTTCTGGGTTATCTGGGTTTTAAAACTTCTAAAGGGTGTGAGGTTGATAATTCTGTATCATGGGTTTGTTGGGGTTTTTATTTGCAGAGACAGGAGAGCTGGCAAGTAAAAAACTTTTAGCAGCCTCCACAAAGCACGAGCTAAGCTTTTCTTTCCTCCTTTGAAATAAGCTAATACAGTGAAACAAAGGCCAAAAAACCTATTTGGTCAAATAATTCTCTTGGGTGCAGCATAATTTATTTTTTTTTTTTTCAGGAAAATCCAATGCTGTAAATAACTGGAATTTTATCAGGAGATTAAAGAAAACAAGCTCACTTTCTTCCCTGAAAGAAAATGAGCTAAAATATCATTGACAGATGGCAATCTGAGACTGGAATACTTTATTACAGGCTGATGACACCATTTTTTCTCTCATATTTACAAGTGTAAAAGGCAGGCACCTTTTACACAGCTGAGTGGAAAGAACCTGTTTAGCCAAGTGCTGCTGTTTGTTCATTCCCCCATCTCAGGCAAGAGAAAAATCTTCACTGTAATGTCACAGTAAATCTGGTATTTATGAAAATGAGCCTGAGAGCCCCAGCCAGGCCAGGCACAGCTTCTCCCAAGGAAATTTAATCTTCTTGCACATCTCTCTCCATCAGTGCTCTGTCTCTGCTCCGAGACACAGCAGCCAGCAAAGCCCTGCAGCCCTTTCCCAGCACAGCCTGCACAGCTCTGCTGCCTCATTTGGTGCTAAAAGTATCCTCTGAGAGACAAATAAACTGCTTTTTAATAGAGACCTGAGCAGCCATTGAAGGTGGGAACCACAGTGACCCGTGGCACTTCTGTGGTTACAGAAATTTTCATTCAAACATGGATTTCATTCTTTCTCTCATTTCAGCTCCTGGGTGGAAGAGCAATGAGAATGAAAGGGAGAAGAGCTTGTTTTCAGGAGTGGTGCTTAAGCAAATAAGATCCTGTGATCCTTCTGTCCAACACCGATCCTTCCCTACACCCAAATCTTTCAAGACCTTCAACCATTTCCCCAAATGTGATAAGCTCCCATTAATTCCTAAATCATACATTAAAACAGGGAGTCAGGGTTAGGAAATGCATCCCACCAGCAGCTCGACTGAGGCTGAAGCATCTTGAGTTGAGCTCCAGGCACCAGGGAATCCTGAGCAGGAGAGCCTGAGCCACCAGGGCTGGTGGGAGCCCAGGCCACCCTCACTGCCCTGTCACAAAACCACAGAGGGGCTGAAGACCAGGTGTAGGGACACTGAGACATTTATGGTAGTGGTTAGGCACCAGGAAAACTCCATTTTGCTTTTCCACTTCAAAAAGAAGAAAGTATTTTGAAGTATGGTGGTAAATTGATCTGGTTGTGAGCAAATGCATGGGTACATTGGTTTATGTCTTGTTGTGCAAATATCACAGAGTCATAGAAGTACAGAATGGTTTGGGTTGGAAGGGACTTTAAAGATCACCCAGTTCCAAGTCCTGTCATGGGCAGGGACTCCTTCCACTAGACCAGGTCAAACCTGGCCCTGGACACTGCCAGGGATCCAGGGGCAGCCACATCTTCTCTGGGCACCCTGTGCCAGGGCCTCATCTTCCTCACAGGGAAGAATTTCTTTCTAATTTCTAATCTGAATCAACACCCATGGAATTATTCAACTCTAATTCCACAGAAGTTTCTGCAGAAAATTTAAACTACTTTGCTGGAAAGGGTATGGTTGAACTAGCAAACACAGTTTTACAGGCAGCCAGTGAAGTCTCTAAGTCTCAATTAAATCATTGAAAAAACCTCCCTGCTCTGTGGGATGTTTCCTCCCTGGGCTTTTTAGCATCTTCACATACAGCCATCCTTGGGGTGCCTCACACTGCCAGCTGTACCAAGAGACTTTATGCAGAAGATGTTCACAGCAGGAAATAATAGCAAGCAATTGAGGGCAAAAATAGGGTGGGATATATGGGAAAAAAGAGTTGCAGCTCTTAACTGACCAGACAGAAAAGGCTGGGAGGAAAGAGGGCAAGTCATTAAATCCAAATCTTGGCTGATAGAAGAAGATAGCTGTATCTCTTCTTGCAGGAAGGAAATAAGTCAGTAAAACATTTTCAGCACTGCTGCTGTGCACCATTGTTGCAATTATTTAGCAAAGAGATGGTTGAGTATATAAATACCACACTGACTTTGATAATGGTTCTTTTAATTTGCGCTTTAAGGGCTGTGGGCACAATTATTCTCAAATGATAGATTCTCTCTCAAGAAACCATATAAGAGATTTCTTTTGCTTTCTTCCTAAGGATAATAGAAAATAGCAGAAGCTTGACATCATAATAGAGTTCAAGTGCCTTAGCAGTATATCTGCTCTCCAAGAATTCTAGAAAAGCTGCACTAATGCACTTTGCTGTGTGCATGGCACAGGCAGACCCGTGTGGAGCTCTGGCAAATAAACAGAATGTTGCCTCTCTTGTCCATCAATCGAGGCAGCTCTTGGGATGATATAATGCTGTGGATTCCAACCCAATCAGCTGCTATTGCCTAATTATACAAGCAAAACAAATCCAGACTGTTTAAGGTAGAAGGGGGAGGCGGGAGGGGGAGCTGCCATAAAACACTGAGAGAGAGCTGTCTCCTCTTTTCAAACATGTAAAACCAAAGAGTTGTTTTCCCCTTAAACAGGAATACTGCGGCCATGATTCCACAGACCTATTTACTTTTCTTTTCATAATGTGCCAGTCTGCATGCAATAAAGCTGTCAGGCACAGCTCGAGAGCAATAAATATGGGAAAAACTGTTATTTAACAGGCCAAGAATCATCTGTACAGTGTCACTGTGCATTCAGAGCAGGGCTCGTGTAAAAAGTCATTTTGCAAAATGACAATTTGCGTCGCATCTATTTCCATCTCTCCTCCCATTCCCTTTCCCTCGATTTTCTCAGCAGGAGTAAGGAGATTTCTGCATCCCTGCCCTGCTGCTGCTAAAGGAAAAGGTGCCAGGGCTGCCCAGTGCACCAAAACAGGGCAGGAAAAGGAAAAGGCAGAAACCTGCAGAGCTCTGAAGAAAACAGGATGGGAAAATTACTCTATTTTGCCAGTCTCAGAACAGATGTGCAAACCAAAAGATCCCATATATTCAGAGATAAGGGGAATGAAAGACAAAACCCTGATGCACAAGGACCTGGATATATATCTGCCTCAGCTACAACTCACAGAAGGTGTTGGCTACAGGGGTTCCAGACTGAAAGAGAGAGAAAAAGCCTAAAATCTTGGACTTTTATATCCCACCACTTGAGCCTGCATGCTCGAGCACTTACCACTTCTTCAGGCCAATAAAAACATAAATTTCTTCCTTTAAGAAATATGAGTTTTTGCAGACCCAGGTATAAAAATCTCATCAAGCCCATCTAAAGCATCACCTCAATATATGATTCTTATTTCAAACAGCTTCTCTGAAAACACAGTTCCCCTTTCCAAGGTATTCCTGTCACAGCTCATGGACAACATTGTTCCAAACAATTCTGGTGTAATGATTTGGCTTCAGAGACCAGAGTCCCAGCAGATTTGTGGTGAAGACTCCCAGAGGTGCCAGTGACCCAACAAAGATCACTCTGAGCCAAAACACCCCAAGGAAGAGGAATGGTGACCAGGAAGATGTGCAAAAGAAATGAATTAGGGACTTAACTCAGTGTCAAGTCACATGAATGTGGTTTGCTGAAAGGAATAGGAATAAAATAATTATGTAGCTTCGATCTTCTGTCACGCTCCCTTTACCGTGGTGTGATTTGCTCTTTTGAACATCTACAGAAATTTAAAACCCAGTGTAGCACCTGACCAACCCCCTTTCATGAAAAGAAATAGATTCCTGAAAAATCCCAGTAAATAATATTAAATTTATTAATGATATATGGGTGCAGGCAGTATATAGATCTGAAAGCAACCACCAGCACTGCTTGGTTCAGGAATTATATTTATTTATGTACTGTCATTATCAAGTGATGGAAAGACTGGGTGGGTTGTGTTATATCTGCAGTCACAGACAGCCAACTGTGTAGATGGGCTGGAGATACATGACATTTGATTCAGGACTTTCATAGCCTCTTGGCAGGCCTGTTTTGTTCTGGGAGCATCAGCAGCCCTATAAATAAGTTATTGATTTTAATTTGTGAGCAGAATATTGTTTAATCTCTGCAAATCACCTCCTGTTCCACTGTATAAAGTCAGCAGAAGGAAATAAAAGTATCGAGTAGCTGTTAAATTGCACTGAGTTAAAAAATCTGCCATCAGTGACATTTTACCCTTCCAAACCAGCATTCTCCTAAATTTAGGTTTTTTAAATGGTGGCAGACAACCCCTCCACAGAATGGCCCTAGAAAGACGGTGAGATTTCAATGATATCTAATAAACAAAATAGTTCTGGCTCAACTGTGGCTCATCTTGGGACATTCTGTGGGCTGTGGGGCAGCAGAGGGTCTCACCACCTCTGTGGGGGTCCCTCAGTGGGAAGGGGGTTTGTGGAGGAAGCAGAATGGTTCTGCTCAGAGGAAACTGTCAGGAAAAGGGTTCTCTCTTTCTCCCTGATGGATCTTCTTTTCCTCCCCTGGTGCTGAACATTAAATCACTAAAACACTCTGTCTCAAGTGACCAATTATTTGCCAGCCCCAGAGCATCACAGTCCAGAAAATCACCTCGATTCAAACAAGTTTTTACTCAGCCATGTTGATGCCTGAATTTGCCTGTCATTTGCAGTTTTGCCAAAAGCAGCTGGTGTTTGGAAATGATTGCCCTGGGGAAGCTGGGGTGGTTTGTGATGGAGCTGTGTGACTCAGGTACCCACAGCACAGCTGTCCCCATGGGGTACACACAGCTCTGCCCTCCTCCATGGCCTCCAAAAGCCCCTCATCATCATCCCTGACTCAGGCACCAGCCCTGCAGGGGACAGGGGTCTCCATGGCCTGTCACCTCATAACCATCACAGAGTCACTCTGCTTTGGGTTGGAAGGGACCTTAGAGATCATCCATATCCAAACCCTGCCATGGGCACTTCCTGGGTGCTCAGAGCCTCATCCAGCTACCTCATGGGTTTAAAAAATCACAGAACCCAGGTGCTGACCCCCTCTGAGTGGGGTTAACACCAGTTCATTCCAGTTCATTCCAGTCAACACAAGTTTGCTTTGTAGAAACCTGAAGTTTGGTGCTGAGTTTGTGGTCTGTCCAGCAATATTGTATACATGAAATAGAATCTATCACTTTTACTCTATTGCATTTACTTATTATTGCCTTTCACTTTGAGTCAAGATGGAATTGGGAACTGATACCTGGAAATTCCCACTGGAATTTCCCAGCCTGTTTTTTCCAGCCAAAGCACCAGCTATTATGATACCACATTTTCAAGTGATCTTGCAATTCAGAAAAGTCCTGTTGAGAAAAGCATTTTCAAATTAACCTTTGGAATTATGGCTGCTCATGGCCTTTCCCCAGCCTGACTCATGAAGCAAAGCCTGTCTCCCCTGAAATTCTATTAAAAATGCCATCCAAATAAACCCATTATAGCTATAACAGCTCAAATTAATGTCAACATGTCAGGACATATGTCTAATTCCAGTTTGGAGACTCGAAGATTGGAATCCTCATTACGGGCACCATCAGCTGTTCCCAAACAGCCTTCAGGTCTGGAGAGATTCATTTGAGATGAGGAACATCAAGGCAGACCTCCCAGAGCTGTTCAGATGGTGCATTAATTCCAGTCACTTGGCTAAATCTACGATTATCATCATTGTGGATTCAATCATCCACTCAAACTGGCAAAGCTGCAGAGGCCTTTGCACACATCCTTGCATGGGAGACAGCAAGGAAAGCACTGGCTGTGACCTTCAGGTGGGATTGATGGGGATGAGGAGCTTGGCTGAAGGCAGCAGGGCACCCACTCTGCCCAGCCCAGACTTGGTACAGACCTGTGCCCAGTCCTGCTCAGCACAGAGGAACCTCTGACAAGGACTGAAATGAAACTGAAAATTGAAGTGAGAGCACCAAACCACTCAAAATGTGTGTGCTCATCTGTATGCATATTGACTCTGGGACAGGGAGAAGGAGGGCTGAGCTTCTATTACAGCACTATTCAGAAACTTGTCACTATTGAAACCCTTTGCATTGCTATATAAATGCAAGCAGACAGACCTTTTCACAGATTTCCTGCCATTTAGCTCCTGATGACACAAAGGAAGGGAGCAAACAGGAAGGGAGATGGATGGGAGTGATGTGAGATCACAGAGCTGTGCATACCCTAAGCATATGCACGACCTGATTCTTCAGACAGCATGTTTATAATCACTGCTTAATCTTTCCTCTTCTGTCTGTTCTGAATTGTATAGGTATTTTTAATCAATTTCTCCCTCCTGATATGCAACCTCCAAAATAGAAAAGAAAAAAATCACCCTTTTCCCATTGTACATCACTACTTTCAGGAGAATCCTTGTTTTTTTCTAGGGTTATACACATTTGATGCTTCTGAATATAGATTTCCAAATTTCTTGCTGCTGAGTCTCTGTATGCTCAGTTTGTTTTGTCAATTTCAAAAAACATTTAAAAAATAATTTAAAATGACCTTTTGACACAACTGAGACATAAGCGTGGATTCCACTGTGTGTGTGCAAAACTTCTGGGACTCTGTCAAAACCAATATTTGTTGTTCTCAGCAACATTTCAGTTATTCAAGGCAAACCTGAGAAATGCTGATGAGTGCAAAAATCTCAGTTGAAACTTCACTTGAAACTTCTGACAGTGAAGAAAAGCTTCTGTACAAATTCCGGAATAAAAACATCAAGACTCCTTCTGAACTCATACTAGAGGAAAGAATACTGTACTGTATGTTAGGAAAAAAGGGAATATCTAAAGCCTTCATCTGGCCCATTAATCATACTGGAAAGCTGCTTAGTTATGGACATAGTTTGCTTGGGAGTAGAATAAGAAATTGTCGAATATGGAATTATAGAATTATGAAATCATGGAATGGTTTGGGGGGAAGAAAATTTAAATCTCATTTTATCCATCCCCCTGCCATGGGCAGGGACACCTTCCACTGTCCCAGGCTGCTCCAAGCCCTGTCCAACCTGGCCTGGGACACTGCCAGCGATGCAGGGGCATCCACTACCTCTGGGCACTCTGTTCCCCACCAAAACCAGGAAACCACCAGGAGCAGCCCCGAGCACTGCAGTGTGCACACACATCTGTACACATCTGTGTGCAAGAATAACAGTCCAAATAATAGACAAATCTTCAATCCACTCAAGTCTTAATTTTCTCTGTTGCATTTATTGGATTATTTGGCTCAAGCTCTGCATTCCTGACTGGTTCTGTTTGCCCACTGGCCAGTCCATGCCAGGGGGATGTTCCCAGCACAAACAAGCAGACTGAGCTGCATTCCATGCACTTGCATTGGCAGTGCCTGGAGCAGGCTGAGGATATTTAATTGAGTTTTAAGGAGAAATTACCCAGAATATCTGGCTTGAAAACCATTTTCTGAAGCAGCTCCAAAGGTTTCTTAAGAGCAAGTCAAGCCATCGGAGAGACAAATTAATGGGTAAGTTTCATGTGAGATGGTCAAAGTACATGATAAATGCAATTCATAAGGCACAGATTAGATTTTGACATTCAATCTTGCACAGTAGATAGAGTGGGAAATTGTTCTGTGCCAGGAGCAGACCAGCAAACAAGGGACAGGCCTGGTGCTTTCCTTCTCTTTGCTCTGGAGTTATCTCCAGGATGAGGACAGCTTTTCCTGGACACACTGTCTTCTCTTGCCTCTGCCTTGCCTCAGTCCAGCTCCTTTGGTAGTGGCCTGGGAGGAAACTGCAGCCCAGCCTCCTCCTGCTCTTCTCCAAGCCTTTTCCAGCAAGTTCTCCCAGCCAGAGGGTGCAAAACAATATGGGGAAATAACAGGGAAATAACCTGTTCTTCCCATCTACAGTCTGGACCAAGTAGTCCCAAACAGAACCTCTCAAAAGTTTTCCCCTTCTTCTTGGTCTTTTTGCTCATGTCCTTTACTCATTCACAGATACTAATAAACCTAGTAGGAATAATTCAACTGAACATGAACTATTATATTAAGTGTCATCAGCAAATACTCCTCAGGTGAACGAAGGCTGAGGAGGAGAAGTAGCTGGGGCAGTAAAACTTGGCTGGAGGTGGAAAAATGGAGCAACTGCCTGATTTAATGTTTTATGCAAGACAACCAGGAGTTTTGCATGTGTTGTACACAATCAGGGTAAAAAGGGTTGTGCTGGATGTAAACCTGCCCTGAGCACTTCAGCTGTGCAGCATTTCCCTTCAAAAGATTGCCCAGAGCTGGCAAGGGGCTGAGGAAGGGCATCAGCAGGCTCCTCATGAGGGTAATCCAGACTGGACCCCTGGAGCTGACTGATGGAATCAGTGCCTGATGGAGAAGGGGGGCAGTTCTCAGCACAGCCCAGAGGCCCCATGTCTGCCCTCCTTTAGTATCTGAACCATAAATACACTTTTCATGGTTCAGCACAAAATCCAAGCACTTCAAACCCGCATTCAGAAATGTGCCCCCATTTCAAAGCTACTGAAAGTTACTGTAGTGTTTTGACAGATCCCTGTAAACACTGTGGCCATTTCACAGTTACCTCAGGCTACCTTTTCATAGGCTTCAACCCTTTAATGTAAGATTTAGACCAGTGTTGTTATTAGATTTTCCCTGAATGAAAGGATCCATAAAGGCAAATGCCAGTTGCTAATTCTTGGTAGTACAAAATAATAGTATAAGTACATCACACAATAAGACAAAAATTAAGCTGGTAATTTATACTGCTGAATTAGATACAGCAACAAAAGAGAGAGACAATTATATACCACAGTAAAATCTTCAGTGCACAGACTTAAGCATTCCTCAGTCTTTAGTGTTCAATTAGGGTGAAATTTACTTTCAATACAAGACATAATGCCAAGGGCTTTCACACCCTACGTAAAAATATAGGATTTCATCTCATCTGCTCCGTGCAAAGTCTTTTTTATTCTGGCAAAGATGAAGGTTTAGCTCTAAAGAACAATTTGATTTGCATTACATGTTGCACTAACAGGCTGCAGTGAACAGATTTATCTGCCAAATGAATATATTCTAATAGGTCTGATGATCTGTCTTTATGGTATCATTTGATTAACAACAAATTTATTCACTTGGCAGCTGTATTCCTTAATCAGGTATTCATTAAGAAATAGCATATAAATATGTATAAATGTCAGATTTATGGATCAGAGACTACAATAATTCCATTTAAGAAAGGTAGATTGTCTATACTTCTAATTAGTTTCCCTTTAAATAGGCTCATCAAATCTACACATTTGTACATGTCCAGGGCCTGATTTTCAGAGCCAAGGGTGCCCGTCCAACTGGGCAGAATTCCCTTCCTTTGGAGCCTCATCCAAGTCCTCTGACAAGCCCTTCCAGCCCTACTGCTCAATTATATTGGACATCACATCCCCATCTTCCTGTCTTCGATGATTTTATAGAGGGTTCCTTTCCAAATCAGAGTAATTCGCCTTTTTGTACACACATCTATTTTGCACCTGGCCAATCTCTGCTTGTCATTCCATAACCTGGACATGCAAAAATAGGTGCTGGCAATGCATATGCACTGGCAAATAGCATAAAAAAAGAATTACTTAAGAGAATATCTTCTATTAAATGGATCTTGGTTGTGATAATAATGAAAAATGACCATAATTACCAGGGAGAAATATTCTGTCTGTGGAATTCAACCCAGCCTTTTAAGATAGGTTATAGACTAAGTCAATAAAAGTGCTTTTAACTTTCTTTTTTTGAGCTGACTCCCTAGCAGCCACTTTTACACTTCATGGGAGGCTGGAAGGAAAAAAAAGTGGATGTGAAATAATCCTCAGTTTATCAGGGATAAGTACTGTTATTTTGATATCTGTACAGGAGTTAGCAGGACTGGAGCTGCAGATCCCAGTTAAAGAAAAAGTGAACTGGCTGTGAAGACACAGACGGTGAATGGTGTTAATGGCCATGACTTCAGCACGTTATGGGTACCCAAGCTGAAATTTAGAGCACCTAATGTTCAAAAGATCAAACTGCCTACCAAGGAATATGGACACCTGCAGAGAACTGCTCCGAGTAACTACTCTACAAACCTAATGAATGTCCTCAAAATTACCCATCTCCTTTTACTTGCTCTAAAACACTTTTGCATTTGATTTAACATTTTCTGGAAGAAACCTGGTGGCTGGGAAGGAACATGAACCTTATGCAAGTTCTTCTGTGGCAGAGGAACCCATGGTACATGGCAGGGGCTGGTCCCAGCTCTGTGCTGGCTCATGCCATGCCCAGCAGCTGAATGAACACTGGGCTCTCCAGGAGCTGCCCAGGAAGGAGGGCAGCTGAGGGCAGGGTGACTGCAGGGACGTGGATGGGGTGTTACAAACGGAGATGAGAGCTTGTGCAAGTCCTAGCCTTGACTCAGATTTCTGGCAGTAGCTCTGTTTGAGGCAGCCTGTGCCCCAGATTGTTCTCATTCACAAGTTCTTAATAGTGGCTGATTAGGTCTGCTGCAAAATGAATTATTTATTGAATAGACACAAATTTAACAGACATAGGGCTTTGAACAGACTACTTACTACACAGGCTAAAACAACAAGAACTACTAGTAGATAAAATACAGTGCACTATACAGGTACCTATAGTACAGCTAGTGAAGAAATAGTACAGATTAGGATTCAATGTAATTTACCACCAAATTGATGGAGTGCACATAGAATTCTTTCACTCAGTTCCCAGGAAAGTATCCATGGAATTTGCACCTAAACTCCGCAGAAGAAGTCCTTCCTATATGTTTCCTGGGTGTGTGTAGGAGGCTTCTGCCTTCATGAAGGTTTATGTAGCATTTATAGTTTGTAAAAGTAGTGTCTCTCAGTCAGGAATTCCAGCTTATCTCCCCACATCTTGTTCTCACTGCCAGTTGTTTATTGGGAATTCCACTCCTATGCCAGAGAGAGAAATAACTCACTAGCCAGCGAGAATTTACTAGTGAGACGAGCTGGCCTGGGTTATTTCATCAAGTCAGGTGAGGGGAGAATGTCCTGAACTGCACCAGTGATGGCCAGAGCAGGTGAGCTCTGCTGTGCAGGAGGGATGTGCTGCCACAGGTCCCTCAAGGCACCCTTTGCTCCCCTGAGGCCAGTGCTGGCAGGCTGGCACAAAGCACGGCAGATTTATGCCATGTGCTTTATTTTCATGAAGCACCAGGCACTAAAACAGGTGAGAAAAAAGATGCTTTCCCTACTGCTCCAAAGTGTCACCCAGAGTGTGTTAAACTGGCGCTGTGTGTTGTAAACTTGGAGTGTGCTGGAGCAGCACCTTGGCATCTTAACCAAGCCATTTCCCCATGGTTTGTCCTTTTAATACAGCATATCACAGCCCAGGGGTTCTTTACACAGCATCTGTGCCACTGCTGCACTGGCCTGGACCTGAAGAAAGTCTCCACCAGCAAAAGGAGTTGGTGCAGATGATGTTCACCATGCAAGATGTTCACCATGACTCTGGACAGAACTGGAATGTGGCTCTGAAGCAGAAGGGATTAAAGGTCTAGTGTAGATTCCCTGACTGTGCTGTCCAAACATGTGACAGGTGGAGATCATCTCTAACCCTGCTTTCATTGCTAGCTGCAATAATTTTAATGAAAAATTGAAAATCACATTTAAGTCTGAGGGATCTGAGCTGTCTCTGCACCATTTTGGTATATCCAGCTGTGGCTGTACTGCCCCCACAGAGGGGAAGCAAATTTTGCTGCACAGACATAATGTGCAAATAAATTAATGGCCAGAAATCAGCCTTCATGCAGTCCCACGTGGACTACCTTTTTTTTTTTTTTTTTTTTTTTTTTTTTTTTTTTTTTTTTTTTTTTTTTTTTTTTAATTAATTAAGTTGCTGATCTATTGTCCTTGGAATATGTAAGAGGCAGAGGGAGGCTGATCCATTGCCATTTAATATACAGCACTATTGTGTGTTGAGATGGATATGACAGTAATAGTTCCTTGCAATATTTAAGTCTACTGAGCCCTGAAGATCTCTTCTAATATCACTTGATTTATCAAATCTGATTTGGGACTTATAGCCTATATAGAGGGAGTTCTCAAATTCCTAATCCATTTGGCAGTAAGTATCTTCTCTGCTTTACTACTTCATCTTCCTTACTCGCTGATCTGAAGGGTTGGAGTTTTAAACTCATTTATCAAGGACCAAAAAAAAGGGGTTTTATGATGAGTTTTGACAATTATATATATATGTCCCGTTCCAGAGAGTAAATAAAATATGAGTGCTATTTGCTGTGCCACTTAATGCAGGCTACCAAACTGCTGCCCTGTGATGGAAGATGTACAAGACCTGCTGCTGAGAATACAGAATTGGAACCACTTTGGTGCTCTTCATAAAAATTGGAGCTTCCATCCTAATTTTTCCTACCCTGTGCTTTTCTGCAACAACAGAGAATTTTCTTCTACCAATGGTGTCCAGGCAAGGTAAGAGCCCCATTAGGTTCCAGTCCATGCCCCTGAGTGCACTCAGTGCAACCTTCTCCTGCTGCCCTGTCCTGCCTGGTTTAACCATGCTGAGTCATGGTGCTCATTTTGCCTTCCTTGAGACATTCTCCCATCATAAAAGTGTTTTTTTAAAAGCAATATTCCAAGGCTGACTTCAGTTTTTCACTTGAAGTGGACTGGGTTTGAGCGAGTCGGCATCTGGCCCTCTGTCTTTCACTTAATGACTTTAAAAATCCAATAAACAGAGCAAGCCAAATTACAAATATGGAATAAAGAGCACCAGGCCTTTATTTCTTGCTCAGAGGCAAGTTGTGCAACTTTAATTTAACAGAAAATGATCAGCTTTATGACTAGATGTGTTGCAAATAAACTGACAACCTTTATACAATACAATTACTTTATTTTATGTGATATTATTATTATCTGAGCCATCTGACACTCTTATGGCTCATATAAAATTCCTATTTTAGTGCAACTCTGTGCTTAAATAGATCTCTTTGTGTTACATGAAATAACCCCTTCTTCTCACCTCAGCATTTACAGCCTCCAAAATATACAGAGCTCCAGCACATCCCTTCCTCCTCAAACAGCTGGATTTCAAATCTTGATCCAAGAAAGGGTTTCCATTGATTTGAATGGCTATTGGATCATCCCAAAAGTGTGCCTATGGGAACAATTCAGCCCCATGCGACTGGAAAGGTTTTCCTTAAGCTGTCATTTTTGAGGGGGAAAAAAGGATGTTTCTGGATGGAGAATCACAGCAATTCAGCTATTTTGCTTCTGTTCCCTAAATAAATTCATTCAAGTGGCTTGCACTGAGCAGCACAGGCAGATACACCCATTCATTATCATCTTTCCTCGCTGCATGTCACATATTTAATTCTTCTGATCCTTCCTCTCAAATCTCTCCACAACCCTGGGATCCTGTTAGCAGCTCTTCCCCTTGTTCAGTACAAATCCCTCAAGAAAACAGGCAGGTAACTGCCATTATGTTTGACAATTACTTAAAAGCAACAAAATGTTACCTGCTGTGTTAATTCACTCTTTGCCACTTTGGCAAAGGGCAGCCTCGCCCTCCCTGTCTGCCCCGCAGCCCAGAGGCTGAGCACAGCTCATGGGGACAAGGTCAGCTTGGATTTGACCCAACACAAGGTGGAAAAGTGCCCCCCTAACAACCAGCAGCTCCCCACAGCAGCATCTTCAAGGATGGAGCGTGGAGCTCCACAGGCGAGATCCGCGGAGAGCAGGGCTGCAGATAAAGGTGCCTTTGTGCTCTGGGTTCTTTCATCCTGGCTCTGACAGTGAATCATTCAGAGCACGAGGGAAGGAGACAGGCAGAGGCAAACCAGCATTCAATCAGCCATCCAGAGGCAGTGGCACAATTCCTGGCACAAGGAGCAGGTGCAGCTGCTTTGGAGGACCCACAGTGGCATTCCTACCACTGCTGGGGACATTGCCCCTCCTACCAAGAGCACACCTCCCGAGCTGATCACCTTCTGTCTTGGGTTGCAATACAGGATGTGCCCAAAGTCTGTATTCTATCCCCATCTGTTAACCCAGCTGGGGCAGTGTTCTTTATCTTTCCCACAGCCCATCCTTCCTCCAGGAGATATCTCCTGTTCATGGGCCATGGAGTCCCAGGGCATGGCTGATAAAATTCCATCATCCCATGGGGAGATGCTCCAGCCAGGGGGAGGAGCCAAGCCTTTCCTACCCAGATAAAATCTGAGATTTGGAACACCAAGGCAGCCTTTTCCCACTGGATTCCAGAGGAAAACCAGACCTTTCCACATCATCACTGGACCTTTGGAGGAAAACTGCACCTTCTCCAGGAGCACTGCTCCAACTGAACCACATCTGTCACTGCAGGAGGATGCAGCCACCATTGAATGGGACTGCACCAACCCCTGACTGACTGATGGGGGGTCAGCTTGGATTCTGACTCTGGCAGTGTTTTGGGTTTGTTATTTTTTTGTAATACTGTATTTCTATTTTAATTTTCCTGGTAAAGAACTGTTATTCCTATTCCCATATTTTTGCCTGAGAGCCCCTTAATTTCAAAATTATAATAATTTGGAGGGAGGGGGTTTACGCTTTCCATTTTAAGAGATGCTCCTGCTTTTCTTAACAGACACCTGTCTTTCAAACCAAGACACCTTCCCAGCACGTGGGGAAGATGTAGACATCTGCCATTGAACTCTTCTACCCCAGGACTACAGAATTCCAGACTGGTTCAGCTTGGAAGGGACCTCAGTGGGTCACTTAGGCCAAACTCCCTGCTCAGAGCACATGGCACAGGCCTGTGTGCAGGTGGGTGTGGAATTTGTCCAGTTAAAGAGACTCCACACCCTCTCTGGAAAATTTCTTCCAGTGCTCACAGTAAAGAAGTTCTTCCTCATGTGCAGGTAGAACTTGCTGTGCATCAACTCCTGCCCATTCTCTTGTCCTCTTAATTGGCACCACCTCCACATGCCCCATGGTCTGAGCTGATGCTGGGGTTGGATGTAGAGGAGTCAGGAATTACAGATCAAATGAAAACTGCCAGCTCTAAGAGATGTGGTGGGGTCTGGGGGAGGCTGAGCCCCCAGCAGAGGCTCCTGTCAGGCTGGGTGGAAAAAACCTGGTCTAGTAGAAGGGAAAAATGGCCTGAAAAACAATGGGAGCCATCAGAATCTGGGGACCTTGTCAAATAAAATGAATAAAGAAATAAATAAACTAAAAGGGAAGATGACCAAGTATTGTGACATTGGATAGAAGGACACGAAAGAAGAACTGTGTTTACCATAATAACAAATCTTATAATTTCCTGGATCCCTGATGCTCTTGCAACTCCATGTGATCCTCTAAAGCATCTTGGCTGATTGAGAGAAATTATATCTCTGGCTTCAATACATGACTAAACCCTGAAGCCACCCTCAGAAGAGAGCTCTGGTTCCTGCCATCACCACTTGCCATATGGCTCCTCTTTCTTCCTCCACCTTCTCAGCCTATTTACTATGGAAACAAGGCTCATGTGATCCTGCTGTCTTTCTCCTCCCTTCACCTCACACACAGCTCCTCAGCCTGCAGTTCTGTCTTGAGCAGAACTGAGTGGAAAACTCAAAGACAACTGGATATAAACCAGTGTGGTGAGGATGGGCAGCTGGGAGAGGGGGAAGGAGAAATACAAATACATTAATGCCCCTAGAAATGGTAGGTAGTGGCTGTAAGATCACAGAATGGTTTGGGCTGGAAGGGACTTTAAATCTCATTCCACGCCCCTGCCATGGGCAGGGAAACTTTCCACTAGACCAGATTGTTCAGAGCCCCAAGATAAGGGGCTTAAACATACCTAGAAAACAAGGCTCTATTTATATTTTCTATTCTCCTCCTCTATTTTCTTCTTCTATTAGAACAAAAAAGGGTCAGCCAGGCAAGACTTCCCTATCTTTTCAGCACAGCTGTGTTTGCTACTGGAAATGAAGCTAAAAGCAAAGTTTCAGTACCCCCAATCAGTGCTGGAGAAGCTGATCAGATCACAGGCTCTCTCTGTGTCTTTACAAGTATAACTGCCAGGGACAATCTGTCCCAAAAAAGACAGAGGATGCATCTTTTCTTTGCTAATCTCTTCTTGCTACTGGTGTGAGTGTCTCAGGGTTTTTTCTTTTTTTCTTTTCCTCAGGCATTAGAATTAGATTTCAACAGGCAATAGCAGCAGCAGTAACATCGGGTTCCTTATCTCTACTAACTGCTCTGTTCTCCCAAATAGTTATCTTATTCTTTTGCACCACCTGAAAGTATCCAAACCTGACTTTTCCTTAGAAATAGTTAAAGGAAAAAGGATTAAGGGATATTGTTAAAATGAAAACCTTACTTCACACCTAACATCTTACATTCTTTAACTACTTTTTCTTTTTCCTGTATCTCTAATGACAGCTTAAAAGATCCTTAAGGCTGATTATTGCCATGGGATTAAGGAGCCTAGGTTCTATTAATTCAAATCCCAAATGTGCGTGTGACTAGTTAGTGTGCAACACTATGAGGTCATGCTGACATCTTTATTTCCTTTTAAAGGAAAATAATTGGGCCACTCCCAATGACTTACAATTCAACTGGAGTTCATAGGTGGAATTTCTGTCAAGAAATTGCCTGTGTCAAGAAGGTTTGCATTGCATTCTGGATCCTAAAAAATTAAAATCAAAAGAAATGAGAACACAGAATGTCTCATGATGAGGTTAGACTTATCTTAATTGGGACTGATTCAAAGTAATTTTTCAGCACTGAAGATTTGCATTATTCCTTTCAATGGGTAGTGGGGTAAAGTGCAGCAAGGTCTGTCCTTGTGCTGGCTCTGAAATTCCATCAGCCTTTCCTTCTTCCTTTCAATGCTTTCAAACCTTTTAAAACTATGCCCAACTCTGACCCTATTTAACTTCCTTTCCTCTTCTGAATGACTCCTTCTATTTTCAAAGTGTGTTGGCTCACCAATGATCTGCTGAGGAGACCTACAGGATAAATAAATTTGCTAAAAACCATCTACATCTGTAGATTTACAGAGTGACGTAAAATGAAATTGCCTTTACGTAAAGGATGAAAATTTGAATATCTTATGTAGGGGAAATGGGCATACCAGGAATATAAAGACACCTAGAAGTACAAAATATTGACACTACAAATCTTTATTTTATTTGTAAATGCTGAGCTGGAAGCTTATTCTAAATTAAAGCTCCTGGGGAAAGGAGTTGCTTGTTTTGTTTTAGTGTTCTGCAATGGTTCAGCCTTTGCTATTTCAGAAAAAAAATCATATCCGAAATATTTCATATGATTTGTATGTACCCTCTACGCAAACTGGGTAAAAATAATTGTAATTAACTCTGCCCTTGTAAATAACTCATAAAAATGAAGTTAAACATGTAGCTGTCAACAAGTGCATAACCATGAACCAGGCAGTGCAATCATTCATTTACAAAAGTACATAAATGTCAGCCAGGAAAAGTAAGTCACTTCTGTTGGCACAATAAAGGACATTACAACCAAGCAATGCTGGACTTTCTAACACTGAAAAACTTAACTGGAAAGCACCAGTGTGAAGGGGTGAGTGGAGTCAACAACTGTGGGCTGAGCTCCCAGTCCTCTCAGAGCACTCCCTGCCCAACAGGAGCTTGTTCTACAAAGGTATCAAACCATTAACCCCCAGTTCAAACCAGCAAACAGGTGGAATTTCAGCCAGGATCCTCCACAACAGACCTCCCCTGTGTGATTAATGAAGCATTGGGGAAGATGAATGCACACATGCTCTGAGTAAAGTAAGCACCACCTTGGAGAAAGCTTTTGATGGGAGGAAATGCTCTGTTTTAAGAGACCTCTGAAGTCTAGGTAGAGACAATAGTTACATTAGTTTCTGCTCCCTGCCTTCACTGCTTTAAAGGGAGGAAAGAGTTGAACGGGAAGACTTCACACTCTCGAGATTCCATAATTTGCTTGATGAATGCTTTAGAAAGAGATGGGCTGGGAGAGAAGGTAATTGAATTTAGCAAAATGTAGCATTCACTTCACTTCTGGTATCAAGAGGCAAGGCAGATGATTCACAGATGAGAAAGGAGCTCGGCTGTAAAGGTAGGAAGCTGGAATAAAAACGAGGAAACATTTTGTGATGAACATGGTTCTCAGTGTAGGAAGAATACTGCCTGTCTTGGGAGAAACAAGAAAGAATTCCAGAATTGGTCATTGTCTAACAATTGCATCAATTGCAAGGCAAAGGGAAGAAATTAGGATGAAATAATCTTACTCAAGAAAAGTCTATGACACAAAAATTTGGTGCCCATGGATCCAGAGACTGACACACAATTTTTTTTTTTTCTTCTTGTATTAAGGTTTAGTTCCTCAAGCTCTCAGTCCATCCCTCTTTTATCTGGAAATTTCTAAATTTTGTGCACTACCTCCTAGTCTAATGACATTTTTGCCACCCAGTGTTCAGCACTGTGAGGGTAATAGACTACAGCAGTCACCCATGGAAGAAATCTTTGCAATTCCTGTTTTGAAATTACTGCTGAACCTTTCTTTCCCCCTTTAGGTCTGTTTTTAATCAAGCCTGAAATTTTCTTCCTTTAAAGAAACCTTTAAAATCTTCTCATTTTCTCTGGATAATACCTCTCTGAACTACATTGTTATACTCTAAGAAAAGGACTATTTTCTGTCACTTGGAAACCCACGCCTCATTTTGAACTGAAATAAACCCACTAATAAAATTAATCAGAAACACTATTCCTCTGAAGAGAGCCAGGGACAATATGAAGGGTTATAAACTGAACCCACAGGTTTCCAATAGTGCAGCACAGTCAATACCAAGGAACAAGACCTCCACTAGCTGGGACACATCATACCTCAACAGTAGGTCATGAAATTACTGCAGCAAAACAGCACAGATGAAGGACAGGGGGAAGAAAAAAGGAGATAATAAAAGTTGTAAGTACATTGAAATTCCTGCAGAGGATCTGCAAGGCTCTTTAAATCCTTGTCTATTGTTCAAGACAGAAGCTTCAATTTTTAAAGGGACTAAAATTTCTATTGTGTGCACATCCTTTTGGGGCATCCTGCTCACAATGCCTTGTTTCCAGGAGAATAAACCACACACATATCCTGTTAGAGTTGATTATTTAACAGCAGTGAAATTCAGGCTGAAGTGCTGAGAGCACAACTAACAAGACACCTAAATTACCGTCCCTGAATGAAAATTGGGGTATCACTTCTGTCTGAGTCTCCTTTCAAGCTTTTCTGTAAAATAGAGATAGTTATGGCAGTTTCCCAAGCGTGCTTGGAGGGTCAGGTAGTGTCAGCAAGGTATTTTAGATTTGTAAAACACTATCTGTGCCAAAAGTTAATGTCAGATGCCTGCAATGAAAGTGCAGGGCATGGCTAATGGAAGGAATATTAGACAACAGACAGTAGACTTTGTTTTAAAAATTTTATGACTGAGAGATGAACTGACAGAACCTGACAGTGATGAAAAAAAGGTACTGCTCTGGAAACTGGCCACGTTTTGTAAAGCTGCTATCAACAGAAAGGTAACAGATGCAGTATTTCAGTAACAGACCATGAGAAAACACAGCCCCTGCTTGCACTAAGACACCAACACTTGGTTAATCTCTTCCAGAACACTGCAAATTACTGAATATTACTCACCTACAGAGAAAGGCCTAATTTAGGATCGCAATAAACCAAAGTTCACGAGGCAGCTAATGTCAGTTTGTGCTATGAAATCCACACAGCTGTGGTAGGTGTTTATGTGTGTGTGTGCAGTTAACCAAGCCATAAACAAGTCGTGGTGCTGTAACAAGCCTGACAGTGTTCGTGCTGTTGGGAACCCTTTGCCGATTTATGACACATGCCATAATAAAATAAAAAAAAAATGTGCAGAACTCTTGACTTCCTGTTCCACAAAGTTGTTTCCCTCTGCTTTGTCTGACTGAAAATTGGATAAACTGCAGTCCTCTGGCACTCCAGCAGCTCGGAGTCCATCCAAAAAGAGAGCCATGCTCATGGTGTCCAGGGTGATGTGATTACCTCACACCACAAAGGTGTTATGAGGTCTCTCACTCAGTGTTTTCCCAGGTGAGAGGTGCTGCAGAAGTGCCAAGCACTGAGTGGTAGTGCTGGAAGGCACTCTAAGAAATTTCCTTTCTATAAGCCAACACCTCCTTCTCTTGCCAGACATTAGAAAGAAAAGGACTCTGCTCTTTGTTGGGTGACTCTTGACACTGATGTTTCAGTGATGACTGATTCTACTTCTTATTTTAACTTTCCATTGATGGCTCCTTTATCAGGGCACCCAGACTCTTTCTAGCACAGCCTAAACCACATGAGCAGCTGAATTTTCCTTCCTTCATCTTTTCTTCTGCTGGTTGGTGGCCATCTGCTGCACATTTCTCTGGTCTTTTGCTCCATGCCCCAACCCCTGCTTTTCCTTCAATCCCCAGAGGCAGTGCAAGCTCCAGTTTCCTGAATTCCACCTTTCCATTGCTGTGCTCTCACAACCTAAACACTGTTTTACTATTACTTTCTGTGTTACCACAGATTTCAAGTAGCTGTTTTCAAAAGCTTTGTCAAAAGCTTGAAAAATTGGACCAGACAATAAAAATAACCTTCATGTTTTTAATAGAGTCAAGGCTGGGTAGGAGAACAGCCTCAGAAGTTCAGCCTTCCTGTGGAATGGGGAAAACAGAAAAGCAAATTGTGCAGTAAAAAGGACCTGATTTACCTCTAGGACTATCTTAAGATGATGACTATCCAAATAGTTGCATATTCAGAATTGAAGTATTTGAGTAGATATTTTAATCTTGTTTGCAGTCTATGACACAAATTTTAGTGATTAAAAGAACAAAACCACTTATTTCGAGGCCAAGTTGGACAGGTCTTAGAGAAACCTGCTCTAGTGAAAAGTCTCTGGCCATGGCAGGGTTTTGGAATGAGATGGTCTTTAAGGTCCCTTCCAACCCAAACTATTCTTATTCTTGATTTTTACTTTTCAGTAGATTCCTTTATCTGGACACCCAGACTGTTTTCATAACAGCCTCAACCATAGTAACTTTCCTTTCTTCTTCCTTCAGCTGGTTGGTGGCATCTGCTATATGTTTCTTTGGAATTTTGTTCCCTACCCCAACTCCTGCCCCAGCTGGACAAAGACACCCAATTGTGTCTCCTTGATCCCAGACAATTAATTTCAACAAACTCAGCATGTTTATCTGACTTCCCTGGTACCATCATAGTGGGTATGGGAGCACTAGCATTCTGCTGGGATATCAGAACCCTGGGAATGTCCTGGACTCTTCTCAGAATATTCCCTGCACATCTCCTTTGATGGGCAGCACAAATTCTGTTGTGTTCCTCCAGGGCCACAGAACCAATTCCAAATATCAGGAGGCATTTTCCTCCCCACAGAGCCACTCGCACTGAATTCTCTGCCATAGCAACTAAGCCAACAAACAGACAATAAACTGCTTTTTTCCTAAGCAGGATCCTGGTATTCAAACACAATGACTAAAATACTGCAGAGATTTCAGTATTGCCACTTCTCTGAGTGTATTAAAACACTTCCGTCTGGTGTATTTCTTTATAGCTGAGCTCTTGCAGGGAAAGGATTAAGTTGAAAAATCCTTAAATCTTTCTCTTTTTTTTTTTAAATCTTGGTGTTTATGTGGAAAAATGCAAAAGAATATAAACTGCAGTTATACATAGCAGTATTTTTTTTAATCTACAAATGCTTAAGAAAAAGAAAGATAAGGAAAGAAAACGAAGGCCTTAGTGGAATATCTGGATTGTATTTAATGTTAGCAAGAATTTGTGCACTTTGTAACTATTCTGGTTTCTATTATTTGTTAAGGTCCCAGCACATTTGGGGGATTACTTCTAATTTATTAGCATGTTAAAAAGGCAAAAGAGGAGAATTTGGTGGGATGGGGCTTTGGGGGGTTTTTTGAAGCTTGGACAGCAGAAGTGAAGAAGTCCAGGAGAGAATGGCAGATAAGGTGAAGCACATCCTTTCAACCAGAGCAAGCCTCTCAATTCCAGCATGGGGAGGTTCTGGCCAGCAGTGAACATTGAAACCATGGCTTTCTTGTCAATATATTCAATGTTTCAATATATTTTCAATATATATGTTTCAGTATACTGAAATCAATATATGGGTTTCTTGATTTGCTTGTGATGAGCTCTTTGTTGGTGTGCCTAAATAAGATGATCAAGGAAATGGAAAACTGCTTTCCATGTGGTGTTGCCATCAGTGCCAGACTGTGATTTTCTGTCCTGTGAGGTCATGCATTGGCCCAACTTAGAGGTGACATTGCTGACAGCCTCCCAAAAGCCCTCCCCAAGAGCAGCCAGGCTTTGACTCAGAATTTAGGCCACCCCCCCCTTATTAATTTCCTGCTTGGTTTGAGCACTGCAGAAACTTTGCTACACTGGCCAGAGCCACAGGATCAATAAAGCAGAGGAGGAGAGCTGCATTCCCACCTGCCTTATCCATCACTGGCAAACCTGGCAGCTCAGTTCTGCTGCCCAAATCCCATTTTTTCACTTGACAGAAAGCCTCTCTTGGAGACCGCTGGGGGAGAGACCTAAAACCTTCTATACATTAAGGCAAGTGAATTGATACCCTGTCAGATGATGAGAATCTCTCTTCATCTGCTCAGAGTTAATGATGATTTATTAGGCAGAACAGATAGGTCCCAGGACATATTTGCAAGGACTTGTCAATCAGAAAAAATTCCTCCAGAGATTTGGACTAAGCTTATTTCATACTTTTTACTTAGAAGACACGAGGACAGTGAGATTCGGTTTGAAGTACTTCTCAGATAACATGGAGCTTTAGAAAGATAAAAGGCTAGATGAAAAAAGACCTCTTAAGACCTCAGTACAATCCCATGTCATCCCAGAAATGCCACTGAGGAAACATGTATAAGTGAATAGGATTTGGGGGGTGGTAAAATAAACATGACAGCTTGTAGGGAAGATTCCCAACGAAAAAGAAAGTCTGAAATTAAATCAATGCCAGGCATACTGCCTTAGGTCTCAATACAAAATGCACCAAAACACCTTCAAATAACAGAACCTGGGATCTCAATATGAAAATTCCTGACACTCACACATCAGATTCAGGGACCTGTTGATCCATCAGGGTAGGACTCTTTACCCAAAAGTAAATGTCTCCATTTCTGCCAGCCACCTCAAAGTCAAGGGAGAGAAATGAGTATTTTTAGGGTGTGCTCCTCTCAGTGTTAGCACAGCAGAGAGGTGAATCAGCCTGGACAAGCACCCATTCCTCCCTAGGGAGGCAGGGCTCACTCAGTCCAGTGAGATGCATAAGGACTCTGAAGCTCAGAAGGGACAATCCACCCCAAATGAGCATCCCACTACTTGCCAAAGACTGGGCCATGGGGATCTGAACAGGAGGTGGGACAAGTTTAATAAGCCTCCTTGAGTTTTCAAACTGCCTCATCTATCCTTTAGCTTTCCTCTTTTAGACCCATAGCTGTTGTTCAAGGGAGGTTGGAGGGCAGAGAGCAGTAGCAGAGTCATCCTCCTGTAAAGCAGGGTTTGCAGGAAGCAGGAGCTGCCTGAGCTGTGCTTTGGGATGTGCACGAGATGCAGCCCCAGAAACCCATCCCCACCCAGACCTTGATCAGAGAGCTCATGCAGTGAGGACATTCTCCTTTCACTGTGTCCAGACTGACACTCGAGGCCAAAACAGACAAAAGTGAATGGGAAATGCTTCCCACACCCAACAACCTCTCTGAAAGACCAATTTCACATTTATTGTGACCCATGGCTGTCTGCCCAGAAGGAGGTGGCAGAAGGGTGGACAGAGCAGCAGCAGTGTTTAAAGCTCTCAGCCAAGAGTCCCCACAGGAGATGAAAGCAGCAGATATTTAACTTTTTTATGGGTTTTGCACAGCTCCAGCTCTCTGACCATGGGAAGGTGCTTGTGCCCTGCTCCCTTGAGAATCTCCATTGGAACAGACAGCGAGTGGGTGGCTCCTCAGGGTGTGGGAGAGCAGCATTAATCACCTTGGAAAAATCCTCATATTTTCTAGTGACAGCAACCTGTGCAAAAGCAGAGCTCTGCTGCAGCATTCCTGTTTGCTGAGATTTATAGCAGAGCAGCAGGAACCTGCTCCAGGCTGCTGCAAGGCCTCTCACACCGTGCTTTCAGCTCAGAAACACGGAGCAGAATCTGCCTTCCCTGCTTGAATTATAAATATAAGCTTTCTCTTTGTACTCCTTTAAAATGAAAATTAAGCATTTCACAGAAGGGGGCCAACATTTGCAAGCCTTTTTTTTCACTGTAGAAGAGGTGAAGATAGAAGAGGTGAACTCTACAATGGCAAGAGACACACACTATGGGATTAGAAGTGAAGAGAAAAAAGCAGGGTGTCCTGCCAAAGGGACTGCGTGTGTTCTGATCTCTGCAGCCACCCAAGATCTTTCTCAGCAGCAAGACAAGATCCAGCTCCACAACAGCCCAAGCCATGAGTGAAAACTGCCTGGCACCAATTCTGTTTTCCTTGCAGGACTGCATGTTCCCTCAGAGCCACCTCCCCAGAGAGCCCTGCAGTGACAGAAATTGGGATCCTCCCTGCACCCATGGGGAGCCCAACCCTCCCATTGCAAACCAGAGCTCAGCACTCCCCATCATGGGAAGTTATGTCAGCCCCAGCACTGGGTTTTGGGGTCAGGTGCCAACCACCAGCTCCTCTAAAATTGAAAAGAATTCGTTCATACTCAAACCTCAGTCTTGGTATGTCCACACTACACTACAAGGTAACTAAAAAACCTGGAAAATCAGTAAAGGATGAAAAAAGACCTGCACTTTCCTCCATGGTCTGATGGACAGATGGGTTCTGCTGCATATCTCTCTCCTCTAAATGGATTTACTTGTGCAACCTTAACATTTTTGTGTCTGCAATAGGGATTTTCTTCTGTCCTTGCCCCCTGCAGTTCCTCAGCCCATTTCTCATTGTCATTTGAACTGAGAACTATACTTCCATGGAAAGTTTATCATCACAGAAAGTAAAAGGCAGGGAGGAGAAACACCCACTGTTCAGACTAATGGCTCAGCTGATTGATGCCAGAATGCAGCATCAGCTTGGTTTGGTTGCTTCAGCATTTGCTATCACTGGGCAGAAAGTTCCCCCACTCCAAAAAGGTGCTTAATAAATCCACCCTCCTTCCAGCTTGCCATTAGTGGGCATTAAAGGGCATCTTGTGGGAGCACTTGCCCTACAATGTTGAAATATGAAAGCAATCTGTTCACATCTGTCTGATCTGTAACCAGCAAAGGTGAGTCTGAGCTCCAGGAAACAACCTTTGTTACACCTGGGCTGCATCTCTGCACTGCCTGGAGTTAATGTTGATTATTTCCTTGCTCCTCACCACACTCTGGGTAACAGCTCATTGTGGGGAAGTCCCTACTGAACTCCAGAATTTTTATAGACCCCAAGAACCTGTCTAAAGGGAAATCCATAGGGGTAAAATCTCACTCCAGCCAATCTTTGATGTGTGGATGAACCCAGGATGTGCAGGAGAGGGAAATGCAAGGAAGCAGCCTTGAGAGAGCAGTGCAAGAGCTGAACCAGAAGGAATGACATGACCATGTACAGGAAACATCTTATGAGCCATAGAATCTGCTCCCACATATTTAATCACTTCCAGGGAAGATAAATCAGTCCTTGTGGTAGGATACACAGGATAATCCTTTCAAAGAGGAGATCCACACCACTGTGCTTTAAAAGTTTACAGGACTCTCCATAAAGGAGATACTGCCATTGACCAGGTGTAATGAATAGCTTCCTTCTGGCCTGGATGGATCTTTGTAATCTACACTGCTTTTGGCTCCATGCTTTTCTTGTTTTTATTTTAGATTTAGTGCTCATTACAAGCACCTTGCCAAGAAGGGGAGTGTGAGCCCTGGGATTTAACACCTTTGGTGCTCCTGCAGCTCTGCCCCAGGGACAAAGTCGGGTATTGTACAGCGCATTTGCTTTTCTCTCCCTTTTTTTTGTTTAAATTAAACTCTTTGTATAAATAGTCATTCTGTCTGATTATATAATCTCCCACATTTAGATCGTCTGTGTTGCAACCATGGCAACTCCCAGAGCTGAGCACATTCGGTTCAAATTTCTTTCTAAATTTGCTGATGAGGGTGAAGAAACAGCTTTGGAAACCCTTCTCAGACAACCTACATTTGTTCTTTGCTTGTGAAGCTCAGTCCAGCTTGGACTGACAGGAACCAGCACCCAAAAAAAGTTAAAAGCAAGTGTCCATCCCCTTCCAGCTTAAATGATTGCATCTCTGGTACTACCTATGGATAAGAGCAACATCATCAAGGAAAATAAATATCTAAAGTTTGTTTGACTAAAATTAAGCAGGAGGATTGAGCAGTGGTGGAGCAGGAGAATGACATCTCCCATGCACAGAGCTCTCCACTGAACTTCAGCTGTGATTTGAAAACAAATACTGAGGATAAAAGATTCCAAAATTATCATCTAGAGTGGCTAATAAGCCATCTGAGAGTGATATTACCTGTCTGGAATCCTGATGTTTGCTCCTAATTTTCTCACTGCAGAATATGACTCAGTGGTTGGGTGAAGTGGAGCAGCTCAACCACAGAATTATGGAGCCTTTGGTCACACTGAAATAATTCCAGATGATTTCAGTCTGATACTGAAACCCCAGCTAAAATGCCAGCCCCCACTTCTTCCCATGCTCTGCATGGAGTTTGCAAAGGGAAAGTAAAGCAAGGCCCCACACTGTGTGCAAAGCAAGAACAGCAGAAGATTTTAAATAACAAGTTTGAAAAAAAAGATGTAATTAGGTAACTTTTCTAATCAACCATTGTGATCACCTACTGTATTTTGCTATTTATATCAGAATTCTTGGTATTGCCTGCAAAGGGGTGAATCAGCACAATCAGGCCTTTGTTTTTCTTATGGCATAAATACTCCAGATGAGACACGGAGTCAGATTTTCAAGTAACGTGACTGAAAATGCTTAATACTGATCACAGCTGCCAAAATGTGCCATGAGAAACAATGAAATGCAGTGATTTTGCACTTGAAGCATTTCCAGATTTACTGGGACTGAAATCCTACTGTATTAGGTGTTGGATATATCCTGTGGTCAAATTGGAGAATTTATGCAAGAAGTTAAATTTTGCATATGCCATTGCCCATCTGTTTTGCAGAATTGGCTTCTTCTGTAGCAGCCCAGGCTGGTGGACAGTGCCAGCTATGACCTGAGAGACTGCAGACTGGTTTTGGTCTGTTTATAAAGCTGCCTCATAGTCTAGAGATTGTTATCCTTACACAAATGTGATGAGACCTGTAATCCAATTGAGGGAACAAAAAAATATTCCTCCATACTCTATTTAAATCTTCATGGCAACGAATGAAAGCCAAGGCTTCACACTTTAGAGCTTGTACAGAATTTAATCTCTTGCTTCGCTTGGATATTTACAACAATAAAAGGCCCAGCCATGCACAGACAATTCATGCTACAATTACACTTACCACAGCAAGTGGCAATCAATAGCTCATGTAGAAACTGATTTTGATTATACTTAATCGATGGTGATGATAATAACTTACTTATATCGATTAATTTCTTTAATTTGGATCTTAATTGCTATACCAAAGAGTCCTAGAAACTGTAAAGCAAGGACCCATATTTTTTTCTCAGATTGACATGAGCTTTGACACCATCAAGTGCTGGTTTGATGCTGCAGACTGGAGGGAGAACAGAGATTAAATATAATAATTAATTATTTACATTTGAAACCAAATAGGGGAAATATAAGACAAACAGGTTGCCGAGTTTATGCATTAACAGTAACTTGTTGCATTAATTTGGTTTCTCAATGCTGATTTCTAATTCCTGTTTCATTATGTGAGAAGGAATACATTTAGCCAGAGCTAAATACTTTTGTGGAGATACTGGACTCAATTTAAATGTGACTATTCTCCTAACTGTAGACAATGGATCTCTTTGTTATCTCCTTCCTTGCCTGATAATCCCATGGAGAAAATAAACTCAGACATTCCAGGGAATAACAGTAGCAGAATCAGCCTGGCATATTCACAACCCACAGGGATTCGGCAGGAGGTGGGGAAGGCGTTTAAATAAGCAAATAAAAAGCCACCTGAGCCTCCTTTGCAGGATAATGTGGCAGGAACGTCTCTGGGAGCCGAGTAAACAAATGAATTAATAGGAGTCGTAGCCTCTTGTTTGGTATTATTCATTCTTCTTTATTAGGTTGCTCCCTGGAAACCTGGGTAAAATTCGGCTGTGACTTTCTTTTTGATTTTCTGTGCCCAAATCGCCCGCTTTAATGTAATCCTGGAACCTTTTAAAGAAGTCTGTATTCACAGGCCACCCTGTACTTATTTCCATTTGAAAGGGCAGCTGGTGCAAATCCTGGCTGGAGCAGCTCGGTGGGGTGGCCATGGCTGGTTTGAGTTTCAGTCATGAAAAGGCAAAAAGGGAAGAGGTAGGGAGGCTGGTTCAGGCTGAAAATGCTTTCCAGGTACCCAGGCTCGTGGGTCAGGGGGAAGAGGGAAGAGAAAACCTCCTCCACCCCCAGTTGTGCCTGCTGACTCTGCCTAGCCCTGCCCAGGCTCCTTTATCCCTGCTCTGGAGCTCTGCTCTGCTGCTTCAAAATTAGGAAGCAAATCCTGCAGAGTTTGGGGACATTTGCTGCTGATGTGTCTAGGAGAAATTAAACAACATAAAGTCACTTTGCCCTGTTGCTGGTGATGTTTTCTGGCCATTTTTTCAAGCCTGAGTCCTTCTCCCTGTACCCTGCATGTAAAGGACTTGCCAGCCACAAACTGATGGAAGGGGGTTAAAGAGAAATAATAGCAATGTCTGCTTGCAAGTGCTTTGGATGTAGGACTACAGCATCTGTTTAACCAAGACACACCCTATTTTAAACTTTTTACATAAATACAATCTCTCTGGGTTAATTTCTATCATTTATATTGCCCCACTAGTCTGACACATTCTCTTTCTTGGAGAAATTCAATTAAAAGATAGCATTAAAATGGTGGTTTTGATATTTGAGTGGCTTCTTCCACTTTTTGCTACTACATACCCCTTGCTATTGCACCAGCAGTGCCTTTGTAGGGCAGAGCCCTGTGAATGAGATGCCTTGTCCAGCACATCATCACCTGGAACATCAGGTAAATAGAAAGGCAGGTAACTTGTCTAAGTCTCAGTGTCCAGACCTAATTTTGGCAAAACCTGTATTTTTCTGTGTCTTGGGGTACAGTGTAAGATGTACCCACAAGTATGTATTCTATCACTATCTTCATAAGCTGTTAAACACAGGTGGGGTGGTGTTTTTGATCTCTTCCATGACTCACCCCTGATAACTCCCTCTGGGGGATGTCTTCTGTTTATGGGCCATCAAATTTCACTGCATGATTCATAAATTCCACCACCCCATTGAGAGATGCTCTGCCCAGGGGGAGGAACCAAGCATTCCTACCTGGATATAATCTGAGTTTGGAACTCCATAAGCAGCCTTGTCCACTGGATTCCCAGGTGGCAAGAATTACATAACCACCACTGGACCTTCAGGAGAAGACCAGACCCTTCTCCAGGATGACCACATCAACAGAAGCACATCTATCCCTTCAATAGGGCTGCAGGCACCATTTCATCAGACTGCTACCACCACCCTGACCAACAGGGGTGTATCCTGACTCTGTCAGTTCAAGCCTGTATCTTTCTGCCTTTATTTTCATTTTTCTATTAAGTTCTGACTTGGAATCTCTCACTGGTTTGATTTCAAACCAGTAAGAAATGTGTCAGAGCAATCTCATGATGAGCTGTAGAAAAGCACACTCATTAGAGTCCCTCAGGAAGCTGCCCTGCCCTTCACTAGGAGCCAGCTTACTGCTCTCAAAATGTTCCCCAGGAAGGAGTATTTCACTGGGAAATATTTCAGGGTGCTGCTTTAGATTGCCTCAGCCATGCTGGCCAAGATCCTGCAGTGAGCACAGCTCAGGTGGAGTCCAAGAGCAAACCACTCCTGAGGAGGCAGAGGAGAGGATGCTGCAGGGCTTGGGTGCTGAATTAGCTCAATACCTCCACAAAGTCACCACAGGACCAAAATCCAGCTGTAAACAAATTATAAAATACAATAAAAAAAAAAAAAAAGCAGTGGTTGTTGCCATCAGGAACTGAACATTTTCTGTTGTAATCAGTAAGGCAGAGGAAATACTGGACTACTCCCAGAGTTTCTCACTCTGAAAGCAGGAACAGAAAGAACTAGTGAAATTACTATGGTAATTTCCTATTTTCTAGCTACACAGAGGCCATTTGGCTATCCTGGTATCATAATAGTTGGTAATTTTTGAGGTTTTAATAGGTACTATAACGTTGGCCCAATAATGCTGCCAAAATCAGCAGGCAAAGACCAGAGCTGTTTGGACATTCACTGTTATTATGAGAGGACCTTACAAAAGGAATTAGTTTATGTAACTCATATTTCATGAAAGCAAATGAAATCTCAAATGTCCTGTAATTATAATAATTATTTCTGCTTGATGTTTAATTACTCTCCCTAATGATCCAG
Source organism: Toxostoma redivivum (assembly GCA_013397375.1). Classification (NCBI taxonomy): domain Eukaryota; kingdom Metazoa; phylum Chordata; class Aves; order Passeriformes; family Mimidae; genus Toxostoma; species Toxostoma redivivum. The sequence continues at coordinate 2,648,152 of VXBI01014838.1, forward strand.
CAGCACTGTAATGGACAGGTAAAGCTTGGATGAAATTCTTTCTCGTGTAATTTGGTTTCTAAAGGAAGACAAAGGTTTTGGTGTTTGTGGCAGCAGCTGATTAAGTAATGTCACAATTTCCATGAGTTGCAAAATGTGATTAGTTGTGGCTATCCTGCTTCTGCAAATCACTGCTCATGTCACAGAAATGTGACTTGGGCTGTGCACAAAACTGTTGCTCCTGGAAGTATTCCTGTGGATGTTGAGTAAAGCACGAGTAAATTATCACTGCTGTGATAGGTGATTATAATGAGAGGTCTGGGGGGAAAGGAACAGTCCATTAAGATCACCTGGAGACAGAATTTAAAGCAATTTGCATGGATGTGTGAAACTGATTTAAATGAAGCAAAATACAACGATTTTGGGTACTTTAAAAGGTGAAGGAAAAATAGAAGGAGAGTGATGGAGCTGGGAAAGGACCTTGCCACCATTTACAAGGCAGGAGGGAAAGTAGAATCAACTCCCCTGGTCTTATATACCAAGTGTTAAAAGTTTCATCCAAAATTACGGAATTTCAGGTTCATATCCTTTATTGCACCAATTTAGGGCAGCAATTGTACCCAAATAATCCTGCTTTTTTATGAGAGCATCCCAGTCATAGGATGGCAAATCCTCTGCCACAGTTCTCTGCCCCTCACCACTTCTGGCTCCAGCCTAGGTGCAGAGAGTGCATTTTGGTTCAAATCAATGTTCAAATAAAGAACATCTAACTCAGCTTTAATCCTGCAGGTCAAACAGCCCAGTCATAGTCACAACCTCACCTTAAGAGCCAGGCCAGGATAGATGATGAATTCCTTGATGCTTCCATGGAAGTAAAGCTTAGATGGTGTCACCACACCCACCTGTTTTGGCGTGGGAGCCAGGACTGTTTTTAACTGTGTAAAATCCTCATCCCAGGCAGCTCAGAATGTGCACAAGCAAGATTCCTAAACCAAAAACTGACATTGGAGAACCACAGACATTGATTTGTTGTGATCCTGATTTAAAATTAATCACAGAAACACATAATTCTCAAATCATTTGGGTTGAAAAGGACTTTAAAGACCACCTTGTTCCACCCCTTGCCATGGGCACCTTCACTGTCCCAGGCTGCTCCAAGCCCCATCCAGCCTGGCCTTGGACACTGCCAGGGATGAAAGAGAAACAGAGCACAGGAATTCTTGAGTCAGAAATCAGGAAGCAACACCAGAAGTAGAGCATTCCTCAAATTTTCTGTTCTAGTAGTGAGGGCAACACTAAAGTTCAGGCTCATCAGCACATTGTGTGTGAGTCTGGTGATATGCCACAAAAAATGGCAAAATGTCACACACTTCAGCCTAAGGAAAATGTGAAATATGGTCTGTATGTCTATCTTGCAAAAACCTGTCCTGAAGCCCAGGGAGTTGGGGGAGGACCAAGGACCACACAGCCAACATGGGCAGAAAAGACATCCTCCCTGTGCTCCAGTACCTGAGAAACTATTGCTTAAGAAAAATAAAAATACTGTTGAGGCCCTGCTGCTCTGTTCCCCAGGTCTGAGAGGAAACAACCTGTTCATGCAGAATTCATCCCTGCAGCTGGCTGGTATTTTAGCAATACAAGACTAATTTTAATACCATCAGAATTCTGCCAGGCTGCAGGTGAATCTAAGACGCAGAAATGGAGCCAGGTTTCATTTTAGTTTGAAGTATCAAAACTGCTGACAATTAAAGTTAATTGTATGAATAAGCTCCTTAACGGAATGCACTGCTGGGCTTTCATCCAGCTGAGTGCTGGCAAGAAAAAGGAAATCCATATTCAAGGACCCTGCCAATGTCCCACAGCCTGAGAGAGCAGGCCTTTATCACTGTTTAATAGAAACATATAAGGACCCTGATCTCCCTGCCTTTCCAAGAAAACTTCATTTTTCTCTTCTGTGAAGTGTTGCATTAATAATGCTCATCCTCAACAACCTGCTTCTTCCTTGCCACATTTTCTTGAAGTTAAATTTCTAGCAAAATCTTTTCATAAGGTGTAATTATTGGCTTTGGCTCTACCTGCACTAACAATAGGCATGAAAACTCTGAACAAAAAAAAAAGGCCCAATATAATTTTTTATTTCTGGGGATATCCTTTCTGAAATATTAATGTTTGTTCCCTCTAGGGTGGCACCTTTATTTGCTGTTTCTAATGCAACCAGTTTGTTACTGCGCCTGCCTCTGCAGCAAGGACTGCAGTGAGCAAATATGTTCCTGGGGCCCAGGGGTCAGTTCTTTCCTATTTAATTTCTCTTTCATTTAATTCTAATTTATTTTCCCTTACTCTAACACTTATGGAGATCTGAAGGCAACTATTTGGGTTGAATAAATCTCAATACCATTACCAGTAGTTGGATATAGCCTCAGCAGGGACTTCTGTGACACTAAACCCACCTATTTTCATTTTCATATAAAGCAGCCTTAAGGAAGGGACAGCTGACCAACACTGCACTGTGAAACTCAGAATTTCTGATCCATGAATCAACAGATTTTGTCTCCATGTCTTCTCATATGCTGTGATTTTATCACATTCTTATAATTACAAATGGGACAAGTCCAAACCCCAGACCAAATGTCACAAGGCTGTGCAAGATTCTTGTGTTAATCAGTGATTTGTTTCTGACTCTCATGGTGAGGAATGTCCAAAATATCTATTTCACATCTGTGATCTGTGGCAGAACTGAATCCATTCCCACCCAACAAAGAATCCCAGAGCCCTCATCCATCAAGACAAAGGTTTTGATTGGAATAGGGGATAAAAATATGGTCCATGGGGAAGTTTGAGGAGTCAGGAGAGTGCTTGGACACTGTGAGTGCTACAGAAATCATTAAATATTCCAGAAAGAAAAGCTCAATTCCAAAGCAAAAAAAAAAAAAAAAAAAAAAAACCAAAAAAGTTAAAAACTGAAGCCTTTAAC
>VXBI01014838.1:2652464-2732779 GCA_013397375.1 Toxostoma redivivum
AACAAAAAAAATTAAAAAAAAAAAAACAAAAACCAAAAAAAAAAAAAAAAAAAAAAAGAAAAACCCACAAAGTTGAAAACTGAAGCCTTTAACCTGGGCTGATCAGGACAGAGAATAAAAAAATTCCAAGTCCAGTCCCACCACTGTGCAGCCCTTCTGTAGTGGTGGATTTATTCTTCCTCTGCTTTGCACTTGTGTATGTGGTACCTGGAATTTCAGTGAGCTTTCAGCTTGATTTTAATGTGTTTTAGAACAAATCAAACCCACTAAATTGATTAATGAGGATTTATGGCGTTTTAATTATGGAGTGCGGTTTTGAATGATTTAAAGTCTGATATGAGCTCAGAGCAGCCCAAGATTCGGTGAGGAAATGAGAAACATGACATTCTGAAAAGGAAACCAATTTCCCTTAACTTAAACTGTTGCTCATATAAACCAAATTATAAATATACTCTGTGACTGTAATGCTACAGAGGACAGCTTACGAAAATATGATTAGTGGTGCAATTTCCTTAGGTTTCAGATCCTTTCTTCTTTTCTTTGCCAGCTTTAATGCAGGAAAAATCAACATCCTCCCTCCTCACCCACCCATCTTTCTCGATGAAAATAAAGCAACAAATCAAATCTGCAGGAGAGCTTGGGGATATCCTGGGAAAACTCTGCTGCACAAAGAGAACTCATGACAAGGGGTATAAAAGAAAATACAAGTGTAGAAAGGGTCAGGAAATAGCTGTGATCTCAAGGTTCTGCCTCACCTAGTGCCACAGTTCAGCTTGGATTGACATCCACAGTTTCTAAGGGGAGCAAACACAGAGATGTGGCAACATCTTTTTGTGCTCCAAAGACCACCCCTCTATCTTCTGGCAGCCAAGGGGGCATGAAATGGGAAAAACACATTAAAGACACCAAGAGCTTCCTTTGAAATACCTACTGGTGGCTCAGGCACAACATCAACAACAGCAGAACCTAAAGAACCACCAATAAAACCTATTTTAGTGGTGGTTAAATAATAATAATGGTGGGTAATAATAATAATAATAATAATAATAATAATAGTGGTTTAATAAAACTAAACCACCCATTTTGAGCTGCAGGATGCTTTGGTACATCAATATGTGAGGTAGTAGTGGGACTATGGGGGATCTGCAGGGCACTTGAGGAATGGCAGCACTTCCTCAGGTCAGTGATCTACCCCAAAAGCTTTGTTGCTTGGTGTTAGAAAACTCAGCTCTGCTAAATTTCAAGTGAAAAAAAAAATTAAAAAAAAATCTGGTTTGCCTCACCTAGAAACTGGAGATCTGATGCTACCTCTATCGAGAAATTGGACTTTATTCTCATGTAAGTAAAGGAAAAAAGAATGAGTTCATTGGCATTCTCCTTGCACAAATAACATGTGCACCACTTCACAAAGGCAGCAGATAAAAGTAACATTATTTTATTTATCAGCAATGATGGGAAGGAAAATGCAAGTGAAGTACTTGCTTGAAAGTGTGCAGTAAGATGACTTTGTGTGTGAAGTATTGGTTTCTTGGAGATTGGCAGCAATTTATTTGTTACAGAACTCCCTTCTGAATGCTATTTCCAACAAAACACGACCATGAGTGATATGGATAAGGATTTTGGAAAGCTGAGACTTTGAAAATTCATTTGGGAGCATCTCCATTAAGGATCATTAGAACCAGTCCCTGCATGTGCAAGGAAGACTGTGGACCCAACTCCTACTGGCATAAGTATTTTGTTTTTACACAAAAATCTCTAGTGCAGAGAGCAGCAAGGAGACACAAAATATAGGGCAGTAATATCCTTTTAAGTATTTTGGGTTTTTTTTTAACATTTTTCCTTGCTGCTTCTTTTCTCTCATGGTGCAGTCCTGGAGAAAACATGATAAATTCTCCAGTGCTCAGTTTCTAGTGCGTATTTAATCTGTCTGCATTCAAATGGTAATAGATTGTTACAGGGATACCTTCACACAGGTGCCTGGTGTGTATAATACCTCTTCATTACAGCACTGAGTGAACTAGATTTTTTTTTTTTTAATATTAATCTCTTTAGGTTTGCACAAGCGGTGCCACACATCATAATTTTAAGCTCCCAGCTGATGACTCATTCCATTACTCCCAAGCCCATGCAGAGCAAGGCAAGAGATTGTCTGGCTCTCCAGCTCTGCTGGGTAAAACCCTGTGTGCAACCAGAGCTTTGTGAGGATTCAGGGGAGGAAGCTATTTCCAAGGATGAAGCTTTGTTAAAGGCACAAAGAAGTCAACTGAAATGCAATGAAGAGTTTGTCTCCATCCCTGGAAGTGTCCAAGGCCAGGTTGGACAGGGCTTGGAGCAGCCTGGGGTAGTGGAAGCTGTCCCTGCTGATGACTGGATCAGCTTTAAGGTCCCTTTCCACCCAAACCATCCTGAGTTTCTCTGTGATTCTCTCAGCTCCCTCACAGCCTCTTCCTGGACCCACCAGCCCTGTGGCCTCCAGAAGTCATGGAGTAAATAATTTGGGTTCCATTCCAGATGCCAGATGTGCTCCCTGGGCACAGCTGCCTGCAGAGCCGTGCCCTGTGCTGTCCCTGCTCCGTGGGGAGCTTACAGGGAGCAAAGCCAAGCTGAGCCTCCCTGGGAGCTGCAGTGGGGAGGGAGCACAAGGCATCTGTGTGCCAGGGCAGCCAGGTGGGGACCAGCCCCTCTCCCCTCCTGTCAGGTATCCCAGCCCCTGGGTTTGTCATGGGAACCCCAGCAGAGCCCAGGGAGCTGCTGGGGCTGGATGGATGCAGTGGAGCTCGGGCAGCTTCGCCTCCTCATGGCTGAGAGCAATGTCGAATTTGTCTTTACAAACGAGCTGTGGATCTGCTTGTAGATAAGTCTAGCACTGAGAGATAAAAGAAACAATGGGAAGGTTTCCACTGATTGATGAATGGAAAACTATATTTGCCTTTACAAACAAACTGTAGGGCTGCTGATAAATGAAATCGGATATTGAAAGATGAAAGAAGCAACGGGGGAAAACTATGAATTGTATAAGAATTAAAAATTAAAAGAGGATTATACATTAGAGGGGAATCTTAGGTATCAGGTGTTCTGGGAAGTCTGTACCTCTCAAGTACCTCAGCAATGAGGAAAGAGAGAGGGAAATGCGTCCAGGAAAGAGGGATAAAAAGGAGGCTGCATCCTCCAAAAATTTGAGAGATCCCAGGGGAATGCCCCTGGCCTCTCCCTTTATTCAAATAAAGTAAAAGGACTCCTCTGTCTGCTTTTTGGACATAAACCTCTGGTGTTTGTGGATTAATTTTCCTGACATGGCCAGCATCTGCCCAGCTCCTCTGGCAGTGTCACACAGAGCTCTGTAGGACATTCAGCTGCTCTCAGGAGGATACACTGAGCCATTCCCATTACCTCAGTGCATTTCTACAGATGGAGCAATAAGGCACCAGTCTGGTGCCTACAAAATCTCTACCTGATCTGAAATGACCCTGAGACTAAAGAATTTTATGGCCTTTTTCGTCCCCCCAGGAGAGCCTTAAAAAGAACTCCCCAACATAAAAATGGAGAAAGACAATTATTAAAGGCAGTAACTACAGTACTGGGGGCTGTAACCAAGAAAGGTTCTCAGAAACAGGATTTGGAGCATGACATGCTGAGGAAATTAATGCTGCTTTAAACAGAAGCAGTTGCAGGTGTGACAGTGCATACAGACAATATGTTTCAAGTGTTTGGGACCCTGATAGATTATTGAATACTACACATTACCAGGTGTGAAGTGAAATTAAGGAAAATATCCTGAATGGAAGACAGGAGCAGAAGAAAAGTTCCAGCAAAGCTGAAATGATCTGAAAATAAGGAAGAGAACTAGGAGGGATTTATGCAGCTCCTCATCAGCATGAGGAATGCTGTCAGTGGAAGGAAAGGAAGAGTAGATAGATTTCTGACAGGAACAGGTCCTTACAAACTGCAAGTGTAAGAGTTTCCTGTTCTCTCCTGCCACCTGTGTTCAGCTCTGTGTTCAGCTCTAAGTGAAAGCTAAAAGCAGAACAAGAGAAGTTGTAAAGGAGCTCAAGATTTGTCCAATACTCCATGAGCATGGGCATGTCAACCTCTGTTGGAAACACAGGATGGATTGCTTCCATTCACTTTCCTTAAGCAACTCAGCCCTTTTTTTCCCATAATTAAAATTATAAATATTTATAGTCTTGGAAACATTTGCTTGGAAAACATGATCCAGAGTTACTGATGGCTAAAATGCACAGCATTAAGAGAAAACCAGGAACTTGATTGCTTAAATCTTTAAAGTCTGGAGAGAGAGCAGAGGGAATTTGTGTAAAAGCAAAAAGACACACAAAACTTAGTATTGGAAGAGCTTCTACATCTTGACTGATTGTAATTACTTGGAACTTGGATTTTAATAATTTTTGTCTGGTAAGCTAAGTTCTGGCTGGGAAAAGGAAGATGTATTATTAGGCTTCTTCCTTGAAAAGGTTCTGTTTCCAAGATACTGGAAGTATGGAGAGATTTCCAAAGACAAATTTCAGTTAGGCACAGTCAATTAAAGCTGAACAACAGGATAAAAAGTCTCCTTGGATAACTCTTGGCCCTGGTGTAGGCTAACACCATATAATTAGCACCAAGTTGGCAACTGTCTGTAGAACACTTGACAGAGGGAAGAGCTCCCTCCCCTGTGATTTCTTCTCCCAGCCAAAGCCTGCACTGCCCGTTCCTGGGTGTTGGGAAAACCCAGATTAAAAAAAAAATAATACTTTTTTTACTTCCTACATCCTCATGTCCTTCCTGGCAGGACCTCAGGAGCTCTTTCCCCTGTGCCATGCTCAGCTTTGCTCTCAGACGTGTCGCTGTGCTCGCCCAGGCAGCGATGTGTGGCAGAGCTCTCCAAAAAGCTCAAGCAATCACTTGAGGCCCTGGGATGGCAATCAGCTATGCAAAATGACAATCATCCTTCACTTTGTGATGGCTTCACAAGAGAAGTGAGAAAAACACGATCTTGGGTGTTTTGGTAAAGAAACTGCATGATAAACAAAATCTCTGCAGTTCTGCACAGCATAACCTGGCAGCAGAGACTCCAAACTTCATCTGGAGCAGCCTACATTCTCAAAACAGATCTGGGGAGAGTTACTATACACTGGAATATCCCCAAAAACCCAGAAAAAAAGAGTGAAGTTACCAAGAAAATATACATTTTGCTTTCCTCGAGTGCATAATGTAAGACATCTCCAGTATCACAGCACATCCAGCCAGCAGGGAAAGGAGTGGATGAATGAAAAATCATCTCCCTAAGCTCTGGATGGTGAAAAAATACATATTTTTAACTAGATGCTTCCCAGGCAGTGTTCAAGGCCTGGTGGATGGGGCACCGGGACAGCTGGTTTAGGGTGAGGTGTCCCTGCCCATGGCAGGAGTTGGAACAAGAGGAGCTTTAAGGTCCCTTCAAACCCAAACTATTCCATAATTTTATAACACTGCAGTCAATATATACTTTTGTAGTGCTTTTGTCACAAATAATTTCTGAAGAGAAAATTGTAATGTGACAAACTGGATTTCTGGTATTGGAACGAATCTGGCTGGAAGAAATGGGTAAATCAATAAGCCAGCAAAACTCCTGTGTGCAAATAGCCAGAAATTGCCTACAGAAAATCACTTTTGAGCCTGCTGGTTCTCAGTAGTGCAGCCACCACAGCAGCTCCAGTGGCTGTGAATTTACAGCTGCTCTCTTCTCCATGGGAACTTAAGAGTCTGCCTGCACACAGAACCACAGGATCCCAGAATGGTTTGGGTAGGAAGGGAGTTTAAAGCTCACCCAATTCCATCCAACCTTGCCTTGGACACTTCCAGAGATCCAGGGGGTTCCTATGCCAGGACCTCAGCACCTCCTCGATAAAGAATCTCTAATCCCGTGGTTTTCGCTGAAGGAATTGCAGACATTTTATTCAACAGATTAAAAAAAAAAAAAAAACAGTGAGCTACGTTTATGAGAGGTTAAAAGCAGGTATAAGGGCACTTACAACAGACAAGAACAAATTGCAGGTCTGCAGCCTGGCTCATCCACGCTGACACCTCCAGGTGCTCAGCCTCCCTGGGAAAGGATAAAACGTTTCCCTTAAGTACAGTGCTAATGGCAGTAATTGGGAGATACCATCCTGAGTGCTGAACCAGCAGAAGCCCAGAGCTGGCCACAGGAACATCTCCTAATGTTCAAACTAATGTTCAATTAAGATAAAGCTCAGTATGTTATTCAGTCTGCAGTCTCTCTCTTTTTTTTTTTTTCTTCTTTTTTAATTTTTTTTTCTGGGTGGAAGCTTTTGAGATCGATATAAAATGAAAAAAAAAGTATTAATATAGCCCATGGTTTCATGGAGCCCTATGGAGCATCTCTCTCCACTCAGCCCTCGTGCCTAATTGCTGAGCACGTCACTTCTGGAAATCTCTGCTCCTGTTCCAGTTCTGCACAGCCCTGCTGACTGGAAGAGTTGTTTGACACTCACTGCAGGAGACTGGAGCAGTCAGCAGGGCTGTGGCTGCAGCACTGCCCTCCCAGCACATGGAATTATGTCTCCATAAAGGGTCTCTGCCATAGGAGGGGACAAGGGACAATCGTGCTGACCCAGGCACTGACCCAGGCAAGGCTTCGAGAAGAAACCAGCAGGGGCTGAATTTGGGATGGTGCTTCCAGGTGCTCTCATGCTCCCAATTCATGGAAAGTTCCTGAAACATTCCATGAATTCAGGTTTTACTTGGGAAAAATGGAAGTAATAAAAATAAAGCAAAAGCAGGGCAAACCAATCTGAAAACACTGGTTCAGTCAGACATTAGCTGGGGCAAGTTTGGCTCATTTTTTAACATGCACTCAAAGTGACATTTAATCTCCAGATTAATTCCAAATTTATTTCAAAACATGAAGGGAAACTTGGCATTTAAATTAACCTTCCAGCCCAAAGTGATGTTTCTTCCCTTTACTCTCCTTCACTGAGAACACCAGCACACCTTTAATTACAGTTTCACCCCAGATGATTATTCTGCTCCACTTTGCAAACTCAGCCAAGAAATCACCTACTGCACAGCTTTAATGTCTTTGCACATCTCACAGCATCTGTCCCCACTCAGGACCAGTCCCAGCCTTGACTTTGGGGGCTCTGGAGAGCAGAGGGATCCCTGTGGAAAATCCAGACAGGAGCTGATGGCGTTTCCTTGCTGCCCTCCCGTGGACATGCCACGACCACAGCCACTGGTACTTTAATAAAAATCCATGGCTTTGCATTGGACAGGTTTGGCTTGGCTCTCGACCTGGATTGTTTTCTCTGCTCAAAAATAGTTACATTTACCAAGACAATCAGTGTTTTTATGTGGAGGGAGCATGGAGATGTTTCTAGATCATAAATTTTAATCTGAAATCTCTCTGGTACCCAAAGATTAATATTTAATGTCTGTTCTATAATGTAATTTCTACAGGCCAATCTTTTATCTTCAAAACTTGATCAGCACAGACCTACAAAATTTAGGCTTCGATATGATTACAATACTTTATGGACACAGTGATTCCTGAATTCCCTTGGTATCTCCTACTGGCAATGATGGTGTTCCTGTGAGTCTTAAAAAATGAGCTAACACTTTTAATTCTCTATTTTCTCTTCAGCTTATATTCAGTACCACTGAGCATCAAGTGTGAAATGCTAGGAGGAGCCAGATCAGTGCCAGGACAAGATGAGAAGCAGTACCTTTGCAATTGAGGTCATCATCGGAAGATTAAAAAGAGACTGTGATCTAATTCCATCTGTTAAGTGTCTAGGGACTCCATGTCTAGTACACAAGAATCCTGTCCTTATAATAGGAGTTTTGGAAAGATCTTCAAGAAATACATCAGCTTTCCAGTTGGTTAATGAATCTTTTTTTTTCCAAATGTCAGTCAAATACCTCACATGCTCAGCATCTGATATTACATACAACAGGCCCATGAACTAAATTCTTCCCCTGTTTTACAGCTGCTGTAATTTAAATTTCCTAACAAATCATGACTTTGACTTTTCTCCTCCTGCCTTAAACAGTGAAGGAAGGGAGAATGTGACCACTCCAGGCTGCCCAGGGGAAAGAAGGACAAAATGCTAAATTGACTCAGTGTGAAAAAGTCACATTGCCCCTGCTGCAACCCCTGGTGCTCTGGAGAAGCAGAGGTGGAAGGAGCCAGCTCCAGATGTTGGGTGGTTTTTTTTCCCTAGTGGGAGGTAATATCAAGTGCTGCTCGCAGGCACAGGGCTCATTCTGGGAACTGGGACTGCTCCATCACAACCTCCTTTCTGGTCACTTGACATAATGCAAGGTCAAATCTTGCACCACAAGCTCTGAAGAGCTGCCTAAAGAATCATAAAATCACAGGATGGTTTGGGTTGGAAGGGACCATAAAGCTCCCCCAGTGCCACCCCTGCCATTGGCAGGGACACCTTCCACCATCCCAGGCTGCTCCAAGCCCCAATGTCCAACCTTGGACACTGCCAGGGATGAATGTGGATCAACAGCTTCTCTGTGCCAGGGTCTCTCCACCCTCAAAGAAAGGGCAAGGTACTGTCCACAATTCCAGTTTGGCAGCAGCTCCTCTTTCCTAGCTAAAGAATTGATTACTTCCCTAACAGTAGTTACTTTTCTCTTGCTAGCAGGTAAACCCTGGAATAAAACACTCCAGACATCCAAAAATTCTGAAGATCCCCATCCTTCTTGGATTTGCAATAGGAATGTTCCCTTTGGTTTTGAATAAACAAACTTCCAGAGAGTGAGTGTGAGTAGCAAGGGCTCATTTCTAATCTAGAGTGAGTTTGTGGACAAATCCAGCTAGTAGAGGATAAAGCTGCTTATACACTGACCTGTAGTCACATAGCTTCTGCAATCATCTGAAAAAATAAATCCCAGCAGAGCCAGGAGTCAGGTCATGGCTGTGGGATCAGCTCACCTGCCTTGAGCAGACTGCAGCCACGTGAGCCTTTTGGTCCCCATGATCTATTAGGTTCACAAAAATGTATGTGTCTTAACTTGTGCCCTCTGGGAAGGCTTTTTGTAGGCTCTTATTTGAGCAGGTAATCCTGAGGTTTCTCTGGATTGTTGGTGTGCAGCACAAGCCTGTGTGGGACAGTGATGCCCTGTTCTGATTTCCAGGAGGAGCCTGACTGAATGCAGTGATTGATGCTTGTCTCTCCCCAGCCTGCCCCACTGGCTCCCATGAAAACCTACAGCCTTTAGGCTTCCTCAGCCAAAGTTAGAGCAGGAAGATGGGAATCCTTGGCCTCTGTACAAGCTCAGAAGCATTTACCCATCCCAGACCCCTGAGAGGTGGGGAGAGTCCCGGCATTTCATTCCTGGCTGGATCTGCAATGCACAGTCTTTTCACTCAGTTGTATAAAAGCTCTGTCCCCTCATGTGTTATCAAGGTTCTTGAACAAAGGAAATTGTATCTAAGCTAAACACACGGTGCTGTCAAATCAGGAGTGTCCAGAAAGCAAACAGCAACCTCACTTTTGACAATATGATGACAAAGAACAAGTTACATTTGTTCAAATTACAGTTCTACTGCTTTTGAGGTTAATTGCCAGGTGAGAACAATGTTTTGGTTGATTGTTCTTTACCCAAAAGGTGGCACATCTTAACTGAAACCCCAACTGCAGGACCACAATTGCATGTAAAATTATCCTTTCTTTAACAGCCATGTTCCCTGGCTCCTTATTTCCCAGATTTCCTGTGAGCTTGGGTCTACCCTAGAAGCAGGAAGGCATTTCCAAAAGTCAGGAGCTTTGCTTAGTGCCAGAGCATGATCCCTACCAGCTGCTTCCCTTGCTGAGCAGGGAGCACAGGAACAGCAAAGACATGTGCTGCACTCCCCAGGCTGCCTGAGAACCATGACATGTCACTTTTGAAGTCACCTCCTTTCCAATATTCGAGGTTTGATTGTCCCAGTGCAGGAGGCAGGAGCTTATTTTAGCTCTTGGAGCATCTCAAGAGCTTTTGGAGATGGAAGGCAAAGAGAAATAAAGGACAGGAACTGCATGTTCATCCATCAGGACTGATGCTCAGGCCTCCAAAAGGAGATGGGGAGATGACAGAATAAGGATGCACCTTTCAACAATCACTTAAGGAAATGCCTTATCCTTATTAATCTGTTTTTGTGAGAATCCACTGTGTCCCAAAGTCAATGACAATTCCAACAACCCTACCCTGGATGAGCCCAGTTGTGGCCAGGGGCTCATCTATCGATTCTCTTCTGATTCCTGCAGATTTCTCTGGGTTGCATTTTTCTGTAATGTCTGTCTGATGGTTTTTTGGTTTTTTTTTTTTTCCTGTGTGCATAATATTCTTTTCATCCCCCAAATTTAATTTTCTAACTTGTTGGCTTTATTGCTTAAAATTTTAGTAGATGTTTTGGGTGTGCTGCTGACAAAATAATAATTTATATTGTATCAGTCAGTATCACTCCATTGTCTTAATCTTTCATAATGGTTTTTCTGCAGCTTCCAATTTTCCTCCGAATAAAACAAATTACTTAGCAAGTGGAATATCTTCTTGTCATAATAATTTAATATTAAAATGTCAATAAGATTTGGTACACACAGCAGAGGGCACAGAGGTACAGAGGCAGAGCAGAAATGAAGTAAACTTAATAAAGTGAGTGAGAAGGTACAATTGGGATTGAGGTTGGCTCCTGCACTGGATATGAAAGAACCTTTTTATCTTGCAGTGCAGTGCCATCATTGTGTGAGCAATAAAATGATTGCAGGAGCAATTCCTGCTGCTGACACTTGGCCCAGCAGTGCTGGGGGAGGGAGCAGCAGTGGATGGGGACAGTGGGTGGCCCGTGGTGGGCTGGAGGGGATGGCCTGGGGCTGGGGACACACCCTGCCCTCTGCAAGGCAGTGCCATGGGCTCACATCTGGCTGGTGGGGGGTGAAGGCACCAGGCTGTGGTTCAGCATCCTGATCCATGGGGCAGGATTCGTGCTGGGAAGTCTGAGCCTTGCATCAGCAGGCAGATCTTAGCACTCATTTGTGAATGTTCTCATGAAACTCAAAGTTTCATTTTGGTCAAATTCTCTTTCTGATCCAAACTCAACAGATTGCACTGGCAGATGAATGCTAAATGCTGTGAATTTATCTAGAACATAATGAGTTCCCTAAAAATGTCTGGAAGCCTCAGGAGCAGATATGTCCTTTCCCCCAGCATGAGATGGTCAGCAGAACATGCTTTGGGAGCAGTCCTGATCCTCCTTGGGCAGCCAGACACGTCTTTGAGAGATGAAAGTGCAGAATTACAATGACAAATCCAGAATAATTCAGGTTGGAAGAGACTTTAGAGGTCATCCTGTCCAACCCACTGCTCAGAGCTGGGCTAGCTTCAAAGTAGCTTAAGTTAAAAATGAAGCAAATTTGCATGAGCTTCAGGACCTTATTATCTGTCTCTGTTCTGTCTCAGGCTTCTGTTCCTATATCTAACCAGCCTTTTCTCTCCTGCAGCTATGGAAATGGGTGTTGCATTCACAGCTGACTCTTTCCACACAAATATATCACCATTTGAAGTCCCCATTTTCAGCACCTAACATCTCCTCCTGCTGAAACAAGACATAGGGCTTGATTTAAGGGCTCCGTTTTTCATAATTCCTGGGAGGGAACAAAGAGGAGAGCTGGAGAAACCCTTCTCCCTTTTCACAAAGGAATATCTTACACCATAGTTTCACTCTGCATAGCAAGTAGGCACCACTTTTGTGTCATTTTAACCAAAGACTGGCAAGAGTCAGCTGAAATATGTCTTGCTCTGCCCTACAGCCTTCCACAAATAATCCCAGGGGTGCCTGTGCTGCACAGCATGGCAGGACACCAGGGAACTGCAAAAATGTTCCCACCAACTCAGAGCACAAGTTTGATAAAAGTTGGTTTAGTCTTCTGCTCACATTTTTTTACCAAGAATGAATGGGAAAAGGTCCTTCATCCACTCTGGGAAGTTTTTCCTTGTTAACTGCTGCCCTCCTATGTGTTAAAATAAAAGTGGTAAAGAGCAAAGTCCTTCAAACAGTCACAATATTGAGTGTCAGGATGATTTAACTGTCAAGAGCTGTAAACAAAACTTGTAGAAAAGAAGGATTTTTTTAATCCCTGTGCCAGTGGAAGGCTGTTTGCTGCTGTATGGTTTGTTTTCCAGTTCTCAGACTGTACCAGTTTAAAATCAGTCAGTATTTTTCTCCAGAGCTCATTCCACAGGACTAATTGCTCAGATAATAGGGAACTGATGGTGATGTTCAGCCAATATTTCCCTCTCCTCCCCAGTGGGCACTTTCTGGCTGCCACCAGAAATCCCTGCCTCTATCTACATGTTAATGCTTCTATCTACATCTTAAATACTTGTTGCTCACTATAATTCTCCCTCCCCCCTTCAAATTTTAGCTGAGTAACACTGCCATAATACAGCTTTTATTTATCAGATAACTCTCTGTCACTCCTTCTTAATTGCTTCTCATTTGTTGGCTTCTTCCTGGTGTTGAAGTGGTCATAAAAGAATACAATTTTCCACATATGCCCAGCTGCTCTTTTATGGACAAATATTCACATCTTTTCTCTTTTCCAAGCCTCAGCTCTTTCAGACCTGACTGTCTGGTGGACTTATTTGCATCCGTGCTACATTGCCAAAAATATAGTCTGAAATATCAGATATTTTGGGTTTTCCATATTGCCTCCCCCTGCTGAGTGCATCCCACCTACCAAAACCAATCCCACCTACCAACCCATCCATCATTGGTTTCATCTCATTGTACCTCACCTCATTTCTTTTCTCTCTTGGTCCATCAGTGTTTTCCACAGAATGGTTTTCCCATTGTTGTTTGAATCTAGGTATCACCTGGGAGTTCAATTACTGTGCTTTCTGCCTGCTTTTCCAGGTCAGTAACTGTGAATTTGAGCAAGATGACACAATAGAAGTCCCTGGGGTAGCCCTAGCACAGCTTCCCCTATCCAGGCCTTGCACACTGGTGTGGCACAGCTAACAGCTTCCTGGGAATGCTCAATCCATGTGCAATGACTCCAAGGAATTAGACCAAGCTTAGTTTTTGAATAAGGGTTTGTGAGTCACTGTATAAAATTATTTACTTGAATCCAAAATGACAAAATAAAGGTTTGGCATCCAAATTTAATGAAACAACTAACCCAGCAAGCTCCTTTCAGTAAGAGACAACAGCTGCTCTCTCTTCTATATCCTCCTCTCCTCTGGGATTTATGCAGGCCCCCTTATGTACTGTGCATCATTTACCTGAATGAATCACAAAATGCTTTGGGTTGGAAAGACCATAAAGACCACAAAATTCCAAATCCCTTCCAGAGGGAATGTCAGCTTCCTACCAGGCCTTCTCAAGATTTCCCATTCCTGTCAGCATCCTGCCCTGTTTGGTCTGTCTGGGAGAACAGCACTTTTGGCTGAAGGGCAATGCTGGGTTTCTCCTGCAGAGGAAGAACACAGAAGAGCAGCCCATCCTATGCCAAACCCACCCAATGGAGCATCCACACCACCAGACTTGGTTCAATCCTGTTATAGATGGGTAATTTGATGGATTAATAAATGGATATTATGTGTATGTTAAAGGAAGTTTTATTGATGTATAGTTATGTAATGTAATTTGTTATTCAGATGTCCTCTGTTCTCCCCATAGTGCCAGTTCTCCCCTGTGTGATTGACCTGGGCCCCTTGCATGGGGCATTTTGGCATTTTGTTACTAGGAGGCACAGCATGGGAAAACTGGCCTCCAATCAAGCTGCAAAAAAGAAGCTTCCACCAATAGACAGCAAAGAAGGAATTAACTGACAAGACTTCAAGAGGGGCCAAGGGTATAAAAAGCAGAGCATCCATTTTTTAGATGAGCACATAGTGGTTTAGTCCCATGTTCCCAGCACTGTAGTTTTTCTTTATTCAGTCCTTTGCTGTACTTTGTTAAGGTTTAATAAATCTTTGAAATTTTAAAAGTGAGTGTCATTTCTCACAGTCCTGTGGTGGACTGAGTGCAGTAAAACTAAACAGAACAAACCTTACATCCCACTCCCTAACAATTTGCTCACAAACAAGGCATTTTTGTCAAAATTTTGAAGTTCATTTTCAAAGAGATGTCCTATATGTGAGTAAATTGTCTTCAGTTCCTCAATCCTTCTGCAAAGAACTGAGGAAAACAGAACAAAACAAAACAACCCAAAAATTATTTGTAGAATTATCTTTTCAAAGTATGAAAGGAGCTGAAAATTATTTCAAAACTCTGTAGAGCAAGATTGATAAAGTATGAATTATGCTCCATTATCTACCTATCCCACAGAGTGGTGCTGCATCCCACAGGTACTGTATGCTCATCCACAGGACTGCATATGGATAAAGCTGTCACCAATTTATAGCAAAGCCTTATGCAGCAGTATTTGGAAAACACTTGGGACCTTCAATTAAATGCATTACTTTTTATTATTTCCCTTACTTCCCTAACACCTAGGGTATAAAGAAGTCAGGCTGGTAACCAATTGGAGAGCACTGTGGCAGGAGCAGCAGAGGAGGGTAATCATGCACTGCTGCCAGGGGAGCGTGAGCTAGAGATGCCACGTGGCTGCCTGGGCTCCGTGGCATTCCCAAACGGCATTCAGGAAACATTTCAAGGGGATCAAAGCTGCCTCAGGGGCGCTATACAAATTCACCATCATAAACACTGAATAATACATTGCACTAATCTGATTGCTATTGACGCTACAGTTGCATGAGTGACCTTGGGCATGCATTTATCAAAGGCGCCGTTTGCGTTTCCATCCTGCAGCGACGACAGAAGCTCATCTCAAATCTCCTCCAGTGCCTGTATCTCTTTCTGTTCTGTCTGATGTCACTGGGAGATGGAGGCTGGTGTTTGGAGGGAAATGGTTTTTCCCATCCTCCCCTCTTTGTTTGAACACACACAGGAATACTCCGATATGCAATAACAAAAGCACGCACCTTTTTGTCCACCCAGCGCTCCCTGAACCCAATTTAGCAAGTGTGGCAATCTGAAAAAGCTTTGGAGTTTGAGAGTAATTGGTTTCCCAGCAGAGACTACAACTAATCCCAGGAGCTCTTTGGAATTTCAGCAGATGTGTTTATTATTTACCCTAAGAAATGAGGCGTTGTTGGAATGAAAGCACCCATTGCTGGTGCTCCTCTCACAGTGCTGTGTGTGTTTGCAGCAAGGCTTAAACCAAAAAACACAATCCCTCATCAGTTCCCTTTCCCTCTGTCATTAACAGAAGACAGGGAGCACAAGAAAGAGCTGACAGTGTTGACAACAAACTGAAAAGGCATTGCTTTGCCTGTATTGATTCCCTTCTCTTTCCCCAAGGCTATGAGATGATATTTGCTGCATTATATTGCAAAAATTTTGTGCAGGTGCTCCTTGGTTTGCTGCCTCCTGCCCCGAGGTGGTCTCTGAGTGTGGAGAGCCTTCCCTCAGGGTGTGTTGGAGCCCAACAGCAGGGCTCTCTCAAAGCATGGTATAACATATTAAATCAGAAAAACTCAAAATAATCTGTTGAGCTGGGTTTGATGTGGTCTCAGACCATTGGCATGCAAATGCATTCCTTTAACAGCTTTATTCCTTCACTTGAGGGCGAAGCATGACAGTCAATAATTTAAAGGCAAAGGACTGAAATAGGCTGGGATTATTCCCCAAGCAAGTGTTGTAAATGTAGACCATTTATATTCAAATTAAATTTAAGCAAGCTATGGCAATACTGATACTATACGAATAATTGGCTCTACACCCACAGGTACCTGCTTTTTAACTGTTGGGTTTAAAAATAAATAAATTTTTTTAAAAAATCTTTCAGTACTTCTACTAAAATTTCACTCTGTGCCTTGTCAGAGAGTGTTGGGAGGAAGGTGCTGAAGAATGCCTGGGCACGAAGGGGAAATAAAGAGGAGCAGGTTGTGTGGCTCCTCCTGACAGCCCAGCACTTCTGCCTCCCAGCTATGCAAAACCACACAGAACTTAATTAAGAGGGTCCATTTTCTCTACAAAGCTTTTTATGGTCCCTGGCCTTTGCTCAGATACATTTACTTTTCCATCAGTCACATCAGAACCTTCAGGCTGCTGCCGGGGGACCCCCTGGAAGCTTTCTCCTTTTTAAATTTTTCACACAAGCTCTATTACCTGGAGTGGACTTTGTGTGGAGGATGCAGCCTGATCCCCCCAGACCACTCTCAACCCTCTCTGCATCTGCCACAATGAAGAATTATAGTGCATGCAGACCACTCTTCCTCCTTTTTCCATTACTCAGCAGCTCTTCAGCACATAAGAGGGAGCTTCAGGATAAATTAATGGATATTTTAGGACAGCTGAAGGGTGGTCTTAGAAAGATGCACCAAATTTTGTAAATACAATCTCCAGGATGTGTCAGTCTCTTGAATATGACCATGAACGGCCATCAAAGACTGCCTTGGAAATAAAAACTGATGAGAGAGTTTTGATTTCTTTGTGGGTTTTTAGCCAAATGACTCAACACAAAATGGTTATGTGTTGGAAATCACACTGCAAAAGTACATTTCTTGTCCCTCCTAAGATCCCTCCTCACATCCCACAAGGAAATTTTAATTCAGCTCCCATGTGGAGGTCCAAAAGGGAGGATTGCTGGCTATTGCAGACAAGGGTGTTTCCAAACTCACTGTAGGAGAGAGACTTCAGGAATTCTTTCACCAGAAATCCAAGTTCAGGAAATGAAATAAAGGAATGGCTGAAGACTGCATCCTACACCGACTGGCTATTTTGTATTCCCATGAGTCAGGCAGCTGATCTTTTTACTCTGCCCTCCCTTTTCATCAGAAAAGCCTGGAGTTAAGGAACCTCAATTTCACTTACACAAGTTTAAAGGCAGCCTAACTTCTGACTCTTGTGGGCATTACTTTTGATTTATACTCATGACGGCGAGGAGGAAATCAGATCAAGGGAATATAAATCAAACAGAGATCAATACCAAGCATCAAGGTACTAATTCTATCTCCTGAAACAGCCCTTACAAGCTGCAGGAGGCCGGGAGACAATTCCCCAGGCACAGGCACAGCAGATTTATGTGGAGCTGTGGTCCTGGTGCAGGGGAGATGTTGGAGGTGGAAGGGGACGGGTCTGCACTTCATGCTATTAAGAATCTCTGTCTGTCTGGGCTGTCAAACAGTCTGGGGGCAGCTTTGGGAGATTGTCATAAATCAGCACACCCTACAATGGAGACTGGGGATGACAACCAAGTTGGTTTAAAATTATTTTTCACTGTATTTTTTTTGCCTCCAGGAACTACTGTAGAAACTCAGCCTTGCTTCTCCGGATGGGAAGACCATGAAATAAGGAGTAGTAAGTGGCTGAGAGCTCTTCCCCAAACCCAAATCCTCCTGAATGGCACGGCAACATTCTCTTCCTCTTCCCCCAGTTCCACAACAGCAGCAAACCTGGTTTCTGCTTTAGTTTTTAAAGTTTACACTTTAAAGTGTGCTGGAATGGTTCATGACTGCACCAAACGTGCACTGGGTGGAAAGAGCTGAGCCACCCACCTGTAGGAGGACATGCTTCAGGGGTTGGGAGTGCTCTGCAAGCAGCCCACAAAGTGCCAGGCAGATGTTCACACCAGCCAACAGCTTGTCTGGTGGAGTCTTAATTTGTTTTTGGGAGATGTAGTAAAAAAGGATGAGGTGCTCTGGCTGCTTTCTGCCAGTGCTGGTAGATGTGACTACATATATTATCACAGCCTGAAATCAAAGGGCTCAGGAGTGGAGGAGTGGGAGAGGCACTGAAAACCAGCAAGGATTTTGTACACTGGAAAATTTTACACCTTATTCATCAAAGCACAAATTTGGCAGTTCATTGCTTTGTGGAAAATTTTTGAGAAATGTGATTGAAAAGGGGAACTTGTTTGGGGGCTTGGGGGGGGCTGGTGGGGAGGGATTGATGGCATGTTAAATAGCAATAGCTGATTGCATAATTAAGCAATAAAACTCTCCAGGTAGTAACTGTAGGATGTGTCTAACAGAGTTATAAGGCAGGAAGCCAAAGGCAAAGTGATTAACCATTGGAAAAGTGTAACAATTCCCTGGAAATGCCCAGCCCAGAGTGCTGTTGGCACAGTGAAATGCACTTTATAATAATTGCCAAGGAGTAGGACCAGTTTTACATTGTGAGATGCTGGCAGTGCCTCCCATCAGTCTGCCACCTCTCCTTCACCATGACAAAGAGCCAGGGCAGCTGCCAGGGCCCTTGGGATGAGGCTAGGCATGGGATTTCTTGTGCTGTTCCTGGGAAGCCCAGCCTTGTCCTGGCTCAGAGCTGAGCTGTGGTACCTGGGGTGATATCAGCTCACCTCTCCCAGCACTGATCCATGCAGCCATTTCATTGTGTTCTGGAAATCTGCTCTTTGTTATCTTGTAGCACTCAGAGCAGTCTGCTGGGAAAGGTGTGTGTCTGCTTGGAACACACCTCGGATATCTACTGACACAACCACTGTGCATAATTCCTGTTGCTGTAGATTTCACACAGAGAGGTTTCTACTTCATTAATTCCAAAGAATAATTTTTTAAAAACCCACCAACCCTGGTCTCTGTCTCAGTGAAGAAATACATAATATTTTATTTTTCTCTGAAATTAATTCTGCCTGCTGTTCTGAGGGCAGGGACAGTAAATCCATTAATGAAGTAAGACACCTCCTAAATAATTCAGACTTCAAGAACTCATGGCTGGGCTGAGCTCAGGATTGTGAGGGTTCTTACCTGTTGCAGGTTACTTCTCCAATGTACACTTGGACACCATTTATACAGCTGCCAGTCTTCTCTTGGGCCTCAGAGTGTATAAAGAATGTCTAAACTATTGATTTTTAATTTCATCTTCTACACCTCCTGCTCAAGGAATAGGAGTTCTTGACTTACCTTCTTTAAATCTTCTGCTATTTTTTATATCTCTATCATCACTTTGCTATTTTTTTATTTTTCTCTGCCATTGCCCCTTATTCCTCTAATGCCAAAGATATATAGTTCTAATATTTTAATCTTTCCACACACTTCAGCTTTCTATACACTTAATCATTTTCACTGCCTTCCCCAGACCTGTTTTATTTCTGCTCTTCCCTCCCATAAGACTGGAGAGTGAAGCTGAGCTGAGGATCCACAGTGTGGTGTCACTTCATATTAAAGATAAGGAATAATTCTGTGCTTTCCTTGAGCTTTTTCTTAATGCAAAGGAACATTTTGTTTGCTTTTCCAGCCACCACTGCTCACTGAAGGGATGTGTTGTTGGCAGTGACACCTTGTTGCTCTCCTGACTCCCTATAGTTAATTTACGACTCCACACATGAGCAGTTTAAATTGTTTCCTTTTTCCTTTCACTACGCTTCACCTTCTGCTTACTTGAGCTGAGCTGATCCCTGGAATGCCCTCCACCCAGCTCTTTGAGAGACTCCTGGAATGATTTATAAAATTTCACGGATGCCTTTGGCTGTTTAAATCCTTATTTTGGCTCGCTGATCCTGGAGCATCCCACTGCCAGCTTTGCCCTGTCTGTGTTATTCCCTTCCCTTCACAGGGGAGCTGGTGCCCGTGCAGCTGCTTACTCTGCCAGGAAATGTTTGTATGAGACTATTTAAAACCTCATTGCAGATGGAAATTTTTCAAAGCTCCTGCTCTCTCCACTCTGCTGCAGGATCACAAAGAAGTGTCAAAGGCTGGAGAGAAGTAATTACTATTTTTTACAACACAGAGCAGTTTTGTCCATGAGATCAGATTAAGCAGCATTTTATCATCACCATATTTTTAGCTCATTTATTTGATTAAAGTGAGTACCATTTCTCTTTGCTTTCCAGGTATTTCCTAATGAGAAATTCACACCTGTGAATTACCTGCCACTCCATTAGCACACTGTGACACTGCATGGTACATAACCCCAGAGAAGGAGCACACTTAGGCTCTGTTTTCATATTTGAACAATGCAGATCATGATATCTACCTTGTTTTGTTCAGGATATTGAACCCATCCACTGCAAAAATAATGTAAATATCTTTTTCTCTAACCTCGTGAAGAAAGAGCCACCAGGTCTTTCTGGTTTTCTATAAAATCCATTCTTAAATCATCATGATAACAATTTTCCAGTAACTAGGCTGACTGTAAATAAGCATCAGTGCAAGAAAAACAGATAATTTTATTTTCCTTTTGGAAACATTCATAAACACAGCCTTAGGAGCATCCAGAGTTGTGTAGACACAATAGCCTGCCTGTGCACTTCCAAGGAAATGTTCAAAAGAAGTGTGGAGGTGGCACCTGGGGACATGGTTCAGTGGTGAACGTGGCAGTGCTGGCTTAGTAGATGGACTTGATGAGCCCTCAGAGGGCTTTTTCCACCAAAATATTCCATGATTCCACAGACCCCAGAACTCATCACCTGCACAATCCTATATATGCTAAAAGTTCTATGCCCCCAGTGCCTGAGGTTGCTCACTCTAAGACCTTTATTCCATTTCTGGGATACCAAACATATTAACATTAAAATACAACCAATTATATAAATAAGTGAAATGTGTTACTCATTTCAATTAACTCCTCACTTCACCAGGTAATAAAAATGCCTGCCTTCCTCTCCCTTCAGCCACACTCTGCCTCAGAACCCTTTGTTGTTCCAGCAAAGAGCCAGAGGAATGTTATTTCCTTACTGCATTTGTGAGTATGTGCATAAAAACCGTTTTTCCTCATCTCTGCTCTCTCTTGGGTCCTATTAAACACAGAGTTGTGGGCGAGGCTGGTGAGGATGGAGAAGTGGTGCACCTGTGTCTTACAGAGAGCTTTGTGGCAGAGCTGATGGCTGCAAAGAGGCAATAGTTATTCCAGCATTGTGGTATTTACCCCTGTGAAGGCAATTTTGGAATTTGTTATGTGAGAATGAGACAAGGATTCTTTAATAATGCACAAATTAAAGGAACTCGAAGCATTAGCATCATTGCCTGCTAATAACATTACAACACACCTGTTATGAAGTGTGTGCATGTATCACATTTCCAGCTACAAAACAGAAGCATAAACACCATTAAAGAGAAATTTAATTATATAATACTGTTTAGTGGCTGGGTTTATGCTTTGGCTGTGTATTAAGCAATGCTCCTGAAGTACCTATCTTCACAAGCACTGAAAAAATTAAACCATTAAATCGATTTCACAAATGTTTACTGTGCAAACATGACAAAAACTCTGCAAATGCAGGGAATTTATTATGGGGACCAAGTGCTTCACTCATATGGTGGACACACTAAATACCCTCTTTTAAGCCTCAAATCTGTATTTTAGGAGATACCTTTCCAAACAGGGAAGTTTGCTGAGCTGGACATCGAAGATTAGGCAAACAGGCAGCTTAATATAAATGCAAAGGCTTGTTGAAAGACATTTCCAACTATAGAGCTGGGAGTAAAATTTTTTTAAAGGCATTTAATGGAAATAGGCTTCAAAATTCAGCATTTCTTTGTTATTGAGAATACTGAGACCTTCTAAAAGTGCTCCTCTTTTCTTGCACAGAGAGACAGAGTGGGTCACCCTGTGGTCCTGGCATTTAGAAAATTCCACGTGGTACTTTTGGTTTCTGGGAAACTGTGAACTCTTCAGAACAAAATGGGTTTTTGAAAAGCCAGCATTTCCACTGAAATGGCCATTTCAGGTGCAGGAGCTGGGTGTATGGAGTACTCGGCTGTTACAGTCTAAGTGCTCCCCCGTGTGTTTGCTCTCATACTCCTACCAGAGTTTTGGCTAGAAATTCCCTACAAGCTTTAAAAAAAAATTAGATAAAGCTGGAGGAGGGAAATCAGCAGGTTTCAGCAACATTTCTAACTCATGTCTATAAAATATCACAGAAAAAAAACCAACTTAGATATTTAGGGTTCTTAGTCATTGTCACACTTCTGTCTCTCTGGAATCTCAGGAATTGGTCTGAATTGCTCCATGGGATGATTAAAGTGGTTTAATTCCAAGACCAGCTCTGTGTGGGATGGGAGAGGTGCTAGAGGGATGTCACCTCCAGCTGGATGACCCCAGGACTCTCTGGTGACTGGAAAGAGCTCAGAGGAGTAAGAGGAAAAGGGGAATTTTCCCCTTGCCTTAGGGCTCAGAGGGGCTGTCCAGAGATCCTGTGAACAATAATCCTGCCAAGGGATTATTCTGGTGCCACATCCTGAGCAGCAAAGGAAGGGCCATCAATTGCACAGTGGTCATTTGTGCCACAAGCAGACATCTCAGTGATCCATCCAAAATTAGGCTGGAGCTGATAAAGATGTTTTTACTTTTGTTTGTTTTTGTTTTCAGTTTGCTGCTCATGATTAATTCTGGCTGCAGAGGAGCCCAGGTGTGTGGGGCTAAGGACAATGGGAAGGTTCCAGCTGTCCTGCAGGGCCTGTCCTGCAGGAGCAGGGGCACTTTGCACTCCCAGGCTGGAGTCCCCACCTGCAGCCCCAGGTGAGAGGTAGATATGTCTGAATTTTCTGGCTGATGTTCCCCATCGATTTTCCTGAGACAGCCTAGGCAAATAATTTAAACTCAGTGCCTGAGTTTGCTTATGCCTTCGATGAGCAATGGATGATATAAAGTGGCTGCCTCCCACAGACCCCACGAGTCTTTAATTTATGTTGGTGAGGTGACTGGAGCTGTTTCACTCCAGAGCCTGTAACTGCAAGACATTGCTAATAATTCACCAGCAACAAGTGAGCCCTGGACCTGGGGATAAAAATTTAGATTTGTAGCAAGCATTTTTCACCTATGAAAATAAAAGTAAAATTTGCAGCTCCAAGTCCCTATACCTTGGAAAACTCTTCCAAGGTCTCTCGCTCTCCTGTTCTGCTTCTGTCCTGCAGACTCCAGCTCTCCATCCCTGAGCTCAGCTTTGTAGTGACTAATCTTTCCCTCTGCATGGAATTACATGGATAATTGTGCAGATACTATGTGTCTTTTAGCAGATTTACTGGGATATCTCACACCACCGTACAGCAGATCCCTTTTATTCAAATCTTCAATCAATTCACTCGGGCAAGTTCCTAAGCAAATGCAGGAATACATTTTAGCTGAATTTCAGGGGATACTTATTGCATGTTAAATACCACTAGGCAATTATTTAATGAGGTTTAACAAGTATGTAATAGATACATTACTTATGACCTAGATGTGAAACCTCAATGAATATGTTTAATCAATTGGCATTCAATTTACATACATTAGGTTTCTCCTGCAGCACGGTGCTTTATTTAACTCTCTGTCCAAGAGACCATCCTTGCAGACTTGTTAACCACTTGCTGTCCTTAATTTAGGTCCAACACGGTACCTAGAATAAGCCAAAACCAAAAAAATTAACATCCAACTTGCCCTTGGTGAATTTATTGACCATAATTACTCATTTAGAAATGTAAATCCCATTTGGTGCATCAGCAAACTCAATTATCTTCTCTGCATTGCCAGCTTTAGGGACCTTTCCGTGCCCCAGGCTGTTGGGGCCATACCTGTTTTCTAAATCAACAGAAGGAACTTGGCTTGTCCCTTCTTTGGGATGTCAAGGTTTTCCCTGCCTCTGAAAAGGCAATATGGGATTAAAGTGGAATTTCAATGAGCATTGCTGATGGATGTTTTAGAGTGAATTACTCACTTGAAACATCACAAACAATCCAGAAACTCCTCTGCCTCTCTGTAGTGCTACAGTTTAATTAAGCTTAATAAGGAGCAACTGGATCTTTGTCCAGTTGTATTCATTAATTTCAGTGTAACTTGTGTTTTTGGTCTCAGCAGCAGTAGAAAAAATGTCTCTCTCCAAAAGTTGTAAGAAATACAGAAAGCACTCTTAAATAATATTGAAAGCAAGTGTAGCCAGAGGACTGATGAGAGAGGAATGGATTTTCACCACTCTAAAGATGCCTCAGAGCTGTGCACTCTGATGTCTCTGGCTGCCTGTGAAGATTTGGGACCCCCCTCATTCTTCCCCCATGAGTACAGGCAGCTAAACCTTGTTCTTCACGTGGCTGAAAAGAGCAAGGGAAGGTAAAAACCATGGGTAATGTGAATAATATTTCTGTAACCTGGATCATTTTGCTACAGACCTGTCCCTACAGCTCCCTCAGCCAAGGGACACACAGAGCTCTGCAATATTGTCCCTAAACCGTGGCCTCTGGCCCCAGTGTCACTCCCATCTGACTGTGCATCACCGTGGGCTGCACAAGGAATCAGGCAGAATTTTTTTTACAAAAGTGGAAAATAGTTCTGTGAAGAAAGCGGGAGAAGTGAGAAAACAACACAAATCTTGGTGTACTGGCTTCAGAATACTTAAATACTTGGGTTAAGAGTACTTAAAACACCAGTTTGGGTACAATCCTCAACTTTCAGACAGACAGAGCCTCGGTGCATTCTCAGGGAAGAGGAGCAGAGGTAAAAATATTGCAGATCCACACTCATCCTCTTGGAACACCAATGAACACAGCCCATGTGCAGCACAATAGCTGTGTGCCTTTGTGCAATTTTAATTATTATCTTTATCTTGCAGTAGGTTTGTTTGTGGAAATTCTGTGACTCTGGCTGGCTCTGCCATGTTATGCTCCAAATCTCAGAGTTGCAGGCAAAGTTTGGTGTCAAGATCTGAAGGGCTAAAAAGCAAGAAGATACATTTCGTTCTTTTCTTCTGCAGAAAGGACACCCCGGAAGATTAAAGTAACTGGATTTTGATCAGCATTTCCCATTTGCACTGGGCTCTTTACGAATTGAAATGTAAAAGGTCAAAGCTCCAAAAGCATTTTTCATTTCTAAAGAGGTTTGTTCACCACTGTAATTTAATAGCCATGCCAAAGCTGATAAGATTTTGGAATCTGTCCATGGCGTGTATTGATGTCACAGGTCAAAAATAAAGGCTTCAATGTAATTTATTTCTCCAAGCACAGTGAAGATAATAACTCAAGCACAGAGCAATATGTTAAAACTAAATTATATTCAATAAAGATGACATATGCCAGTCTTCTAAAAACTAAATACACTTGGCTCAATTTGAATGTGCTCATTACCGTGGTGTGGTGGCCTCCAGGAGGAACCTGGCTATGGCACAGTGGCCAGTGGAGGATTCTGGATGGAGACTGGGGTGTGAGGGCACTGCAAAGGGCAGGAGGTTGTTGCTTCTTTCTCTGTTAAAAATCTGACTTGAGGGAACATTTTCCTGCATCAGTTTCTCCTTCTGTTTTGCTTTCTGCTGGCTGGAATGATGCATAAGAACAAAAATTCGCTCCTGCTATAAATAGAGGCTGTGCATGTGATCCAAGGGGGAGGAGAGCAAATGCTGCACACACAGCTTCAACTGGAATGTCAGGATTTAACATTCAGTGAGGGCTGGGGGAAGGGGGCACTTCCAAAACATTGGGAAAGACAATTCCCAGCAGAAGAGGTCCAGCAGAGGCAGCCAGGTAAAGCCTTTGTGCTCACCCCAGGCTGTACTGAAGGGCTCTGACACTGAGGTTCAGCAGTGGGTCCACTCTGAGCCTTTCAGTCAGTGGTCTGAAGGAGGAGCTCATAAGGATGCTGCTCTCCCCTGGAGATGTCCACTGGGTGCAGGAAATCCCACATTGCCATCAGTTCAGTGTGGAACTTTGTCCCTAGAACAAAACTGAAGTCAGCAAGTTTCAGGACTGATTCCAGCACAACTTTCAGCTCTCACTCTTTTTTTTTAACTTTTAGCACATTGCCTCTGCTTTACAGTTTCTTCAGATGACTGAGAGTTTCCCTGAACACCATAAAGAGGGAGAGTGACTTTTTCTACAGTCAGATAGTGAAAGGACAAGGGGGAATGGCTTTAAATAAAAGAGATTTAGATTAGATACTAGGAATTAATTCTTTCCTGTGAGGGTGATGAGGCCCTGGCACAGGGTGCCCAGAGCAGCTGTGGCTGCCCCTGGATCCCTGGGAGTGTCCAAGGCCAGGTTGGACAGGGTTTGGGGCACCCTAAAATAGTGGAAGGTGTCCCTGCCCATAGCAGGGGGTGGAATGAGATGGGCTTTAAGGTCCCTTCCAACCCAAACCATTCTGGAATTCATTCTGTGCCTCTAATTTGAAGTAATGAGACTTGATGTGTACTATGTGCTCCTGGCTGGGTGCCACTGGATTATTTTAGGCAGCAACTCCTCCTGAGATTTCATGGAGTCACAGAACGAATGTCTTTGATTTTAGAGAATTTTATAGGTTTATGTCATGGGTTCAGTTCTTGAGACTCTTGCAAGAGCTGAAGAGACAAACCAGACCCTCCTGTGGGGTGGGGAGCTGCCCCAGCACCAGAGACACCATCAAGGAGAACATAAGGTGAGAGGCAGAATCCCTGTGATCCCAGCATGCAGGCAAATATCACAGAAGTTGCACTGGATAAACCTATAGGACCTATAAAAGAATAAATATAAAATCATCTGTTGCTTCTCCAGAGCTGCACTCCCTTCCAGCAGCAAAGTCCTGCTGGGAGCAGCAATGCCTCTGCCCCAGTTTGCACTGACTTTTAAATGTTTAGGTTATGTGGATGATTTGGTGTTAGTACAGTGTCTACACAACCAATAATTTTCAGCAATTTGCATGTCAGAAAAATTGCTTATAGATAGGTTTCCAGTGAGCTGGTTGTAATTTATCTACCATCACACACCTACAAAGAGCTACAGGGAGGGGAGGCAGGGTCAGGTCTGTAGCTGTCTCCAGACTCTAATGAAAACCCAGGCATGACTTCCTCTAAACAATGGGAGATTTCTGCTGAGAAAAATCAAACACTGCGAGGAAAAGCAATCAAATAGCTGACTTTATTATGAAAATGCAAACGGTGAAAGATTGGTGACATTTACCTTACTATCAACTGCAGCTGCAGAGCCACCACTGCTATGGACTGAGTGAGGGGAGAGGGAGTCATAATTTGCATGGAAAAGTATGGGACTAAACTACAGAGCCAAATAAAATCCTAATTCATTAACCAAACTGACAGTGAAAACTGTAAGACAAGCACAGGATCAATTTCAATTTGAACTAAAGAATAAATCAGCTGCTACAAGGCTTTAATTTACAGGTCACACATCTTCCTGCAGGATTTTATCAAGCAGTACCAGCCACTGCCAGTTCACAGGTAAATGAACCTAAAATCAGGGCAGGTGAGGTCACCTAGAGAGTGAGAGGGTGGAAACAGCACCATCAGCTTCTTCAAAACATCCTCACAAAAGCAGCAGAAGAAATTCTTCATATAACAAAGAACAATGCTGGAAAAAGCCACATAAATCAAGACAAGGGGAAGGAGATGGATCATGAAGGCAAAGCTGCTTCTCAAAAAAATTAGAGGAAAACATTCACTCACCAAGGTTTATATGGTCAGGTTGCAGCAGCTGGAGCCCCTCTCAGAGATCAATAAAGGAAGATTTTTAATAGCAGAAGAAAAAGTTAAGTGGACAAACTACTTTTAGAAAGCAGTAAACAGACAGAAACTACATGAAACTGTTGGTTTTGGCAAATAAACTTCTAGCATTTAGAAAAACAAGAGCTAAACACTACACAGAAAACCCAACAGCAGTTTTCCCAAAGTTGAAGTCCATCAGTGTTACTGGAATGAGGCTATGAGCTGGAATGGAAGAACAGAGGAAATCTTGTGACTGCTCTGCAAAACCTGGAGCCAGCAAAGCCCTGCAAGGAACAAACAAAATCTCACAGTGGGAAAGAGAAATGGTCTGGTAAACTGGGAAGATCTGCAGTGTCTTTCTCAGCAAACTAGGGGACTGGGCTATGGGACAAGTGAGGGGAGCACTGGAGTTTGGTCCCTAAAAACACAAATTTCTGAGATTGTGTGATGGGTAAAAGATGTGTAGATGTGGCACTAGGCTTGGCAGTGCTGAGTTAGTGGTTGGACTCTTAGTTGTGATCTTAGAGGGCTTTCCCAACTTAAATGATTCTTTAAACCATGAGAACAAATGAAAACAGCATAAATTATAATTTAAAAAAAAACCCAGTAATCAACAGCCCAGTCTCTGGGCTCAGGGCATTACCATCAAACAGTGTGTGGATTGTAAAAAGCCCATTGCAGAACATCTGGGATGTCTGGAGGTGCAGTACCACACAAAGAAAGATGTGCCTCTGTCAGGGCTGTCCCAGCCAGCGTGAAGCAGTGGCAGCTTGTCTGCCTGATGCTCCGGCCATGCTGAACTCATGGGTGAGTTTCTCCACACCTGCTACTTGGCAGTGCCACCAATTTCATGGCAAGAAATAAATAGCAGGTTTCCTTAGGAAGTACATAATGTGCTTTCAACGACAGCTACACTCAGGAAAATATCAAATATTGTAATGACAACATCACTCCTGTAAATGACAGCTTAGCCAACACTGATGTGAGGACCAGAAGGCAATGCAGAACTGTGGGGAAAATACTTGTAATATTCACACTGCAAACAAGCTAAGCTATCACTGCAGTGGTTTCAAGCTCAATAACAGCTTTGGAAGGTAGGAATGAAAATTAACAAACTTCTTGGCATGTGTTGGCAGCAACAATCTCCTATGCTGTGAAAATTTCAGAGAGGAAATAATGCTGTGAATTAGAAAATGGTCACTGCCTCTACCATCTTAAAAAGAAATATTTGGTTATTGAAACTCTGTAGATTAGCATCAAAAAGGGCATTTTTGCTTTTTTTCATTTCTCTCTTAACATATGAATGTGGAAACTGAAAATCCATAGTGGATATGGGCAGATATGAAATAGCTTTAAGAGCAAATGCCATAGAAACTCTTGATAGCAAATATAATTTATTTCTAAAAATTCAGCGAATTACCAGATCTCTGAAGTTACTCATAGCAGACAGCCTGATGTGTTTGCTAAGAAAAAAGTCAACACATCTGCCCACACCTGGACAGCCAAAAGAAGATGTGGGGAATGTGTCTAAAAGGTCCCTTTCTAACTCTATTTAGCCTCGATTCAGAGGAGAAAACTTATTATGTTTAAGTGTATAAGCTACATGCAAAGGTAGGCCGGAGACAGCATGTCTTTTAAAAATTGCTGGGGAGGGCTGAAATCAATGCAGTGGTGTGAGAAAAGAGCTAAAAATAAATGGGTGGGCAGGAGGGATAGATAGAGCAGGGAGCTAGAAGTACCAGAGGAGGAAGGAACCAGTCCATGAAGGGAAAGCTGATGTTAATAAGAGGCCTGAGGAAGGGCAGATGCAAAAGTAATCAATTTAGAAAGCCAGAGTAGGAAAACCAGGTAAGTGAGAAACCAATGAGGTGAGATATTTTGAAGGTGTCCACATTCACAGGCAAGAGATCAGGACAAAAGGAATGGAAAAGTGACAATGCTGTGCAGAAAATGAGGAGCTGTGGCAGAGGAGCAGCCCTGGGGCAGGACAGGGCACAAAGCACAAGCTGGAGCCCCAGCAGGGAGCCTGGCCTCTGGATTTTGGTGATTCCAGCAGGATAAGGAGGTCACAGCACTGAGGACAGGAGCTGTGCCTTCCCCAGAGGGCTCAGCTTGCACAGTACTCACATGCTTTTGTCCAAGGCCAGGAGAAAGCAGAGTATTAATTCACATTTCCATTATTAATGCCCAGAAAGCCTCTTGGCTCCTTTCCTACATCCAGCACAGGTGATCTACAGATAGATACAGGCAACAGATTTGTCTGGCTCACCCGGTGATGGTACAAGACTTTTTGCCTCCTGGTGGTCCAGCAATGCAGAAGAGAAGCCAGACTCTCACCAGGAATATGTGTTCCCCCCGGTCTTACTACTATGCACAGCCTTGGAGCAGCTCCAGCTGGAAGCTGGTATAAATTTGCTATAAATTCAACCTATTTCTAATTAAAAAAAATAACAGCAGCACTACTGGGTCAGACCAACTGTCCATCTCCTCTAATTCCCTATAAAGAAAGGTTTTAAAAAGCTGATTGGTAGAGTTGGTGGGTGGGGTGGGTGAACACATGCAGTTAAATTTCATAGGTTCCAAGCCCTTTACTTGCAGGTGAAATGCATTTCTGCTGTTTATTATGTCCTGAAGCAGGTTCAGGACTCTTCTGCAACTAAACTGGCAGATCAATACTAGTAAAGGTTGCTATTTTTTCACTAGTGAAGGTGATTTTTTTGTTTGCTAGCCAACCAGGCTGTGGGCAAATGCTTACATTAGATGGAAAGTGAATAGAAAGAGCCAGGATTCAACAAGCAGACCTCAGGAAGGATGAGGGAAAACTAATTTTTTGGAGGAATTACCATAGCTCCATAAGACTGGGGCTGCCTTAGGCATGGCCATGGCAAACACCAAGAGACAGGTGAGGTCTCTTATCCGCTCTTCCTCTTTAATTAGGTGCAGTTAATTACTCAATGAAGTGGTGGAGGAAGTTTCTGGTGACCCTGGACTGCATTTTAGCAATGAATGGATATCAGTGAGACTAACATGAGCACAGCAATTAATGTTGGCTGTGGTTTAAATTCCCAGCCTCAAACCTCTGTGAAAACACTGTTTTTACTCAGTCAGTGTGCTTGGGTGACCTTGATCTCTGCCATGAGCAGGTCTGCAGGCCTTCTGCCCCAGAAAACTGCAGCAGATATGAGCTCAGCTACCAGTCCCATGTCCCCCTTCCACCCAGCACAGCCCAGTCATGGTGGGAACAAGGATTTTGGTGCTTGGATTTCAGTGAGCTCTGCCACCACTGCTCAAATCAAAGCTCCTGCAGTGAGCTCAGCACCCCCAGAGGCTGCCCCAGGTGAGCAGCTGCTGGCAGCCAGGAAGGCCACAGTGCTCAGCAGCACTGCCACCCCCTGCCCTGCCAGCCTGATGGGGACACAGCCCTGCGCAGCACCAGCACAGCATCCTTCCCACTGCCAGAGCCTGCCTACAGCTCTGACCCACGGGCATCTGGGCTCCTTTCTGTAGCTGGTGGAACTAGTGGTTTACATATAAATTATCTGATGAATGAAGCCTTGTTTTCTATTCATGAATCATTCATGACCAGAGTTCAGTTTTGGCAAAAATGTGTATTTTCTGTAAGTATCCTCTCCTCTGACGCTGAGCATCAGAGCTGTTGGCTACACAGAGCCCTCAATCAGGGTAGGTAATTTTCACAATCCAATCTCTGCCTCTTTCAATGGATGGCTTAGAGGCTTAAAACCAAGTGTACAATGGTAATCCCAAATAGTTTTCCTCAGACATGAATCCCCTGGCTTACCTTCAAAGGTGTCTGTTTTATGAGCTGCTATTCCTCAAACTTCCCTATAGACAGAAATCTCTACATGCCCCTGGGCTGCCATTACACAGCACTCAGTTCTTCATAAAAGACACCAGAGGAACACGTGCCTGGTCCTGACACCCAGGTCCTCCTCCAGCCCCATTAAGAACTTTGCAGTACACCATTCATGCTTTATTTCACATTACTGTTAAAGGGGTTTGCCCCTACTTGTTACTACATTGATTTTCCTCTGATTTCAAGCCCAAATTAACTCCTGGCTTATTTTAGTCATTTGTCCTCATGCCCATCACTGTTATTTCTTTTCAGAAGCAATTTTCTCCTTTGAGTGTTTGCCCTTCCATATGTTCCACTCCCAGTCTTTACCTAACTAAAGTAAGTGGTTTTTTCCTCTCTTAGCTGGACAGTTCCTGCATTCCTCTGATTGTCCTAAATCCCCTTATGGCACCATTTACTGTTTGAATTCTTCCCTCTCACTCTTGGGGGAAGAGAACTGTATGCACTATTCTGATGAGGTCAGGCCTACTTTTGTAAAATTGAATTAGTGCTTCTCTAGACCTGTAGCCTTAACTGAAAAAGTGAATTGGGTATATCTGTTTTCTCCTTTAAAGCATACAATTGCCACTTAATGGTTAACCTGTGATGCCCGAGTACATTCAGGTCTTTCTCTTCCTCAGTCATTTCTAACAAAGAGCTGGAATTCTCACTCCTGCTCCATAAGTACTTGTCCATGCATTATATATTATTGTATTTTATCCCTTTTCTATTGCTTCAGTTTTCAAGGTCAGTCCTCAGTTAACAGCCCCATCCTGGTTTGCATTGAGGATGCACCTTCCATCGTGTGAGCTCCGAGTGTCATTGTCACTCTCATCATCCCCTTCCAAGGTCAATGCAGAAATGAAATATGTTCATATCCAGTCCTGATCCTCGGGGATGTTTGCTGGTAACCTCACTTCAGAGTGATAATTCCCTTTTTGCTGCTCCCTGTCATGGGCTCCCCTTTAGCCAGTGCTGTTCCCACTTCACAGCTCCTGTATAAATTCTCAGTGCTTTCAGCTGAGCTGATAATTTCCCATGTGGCACTATATCAAATGACATCTTCGGTCTAGATAGATGAGATATCTTGCATTTCCTTTGTCTAGAAAAATCATTTATCTTATCAAATTTATCACAAACAGACAGGGTTTGCCCAGAAGAATTTAATCTTCAAGCAGGACAATCATGACTGCAACAGAAAATAGGAGGGCAGGCAGTGCTCCCTGCAGCCCTGCTGGACACACACCCTTGTCGAGGGGACCCTAATTCCAGGGGCAGAATTTTCTCACTGCTAACCCTTGAAATGACCCACTCTGTCCCTGGAGACTGTGAATAGACAGCAGCCCTCATTCCCAGTATGGAGGCTGAAGTCACACAGTGATGGATTTTTGTCCAGCAGTTACAGCCCAGCACTCCGAGAAGAGGAGCCAAAGCATTTACCTGGTTTATTTTGGCTGCTGTTATATATCTATTTGTTTATTACAAGGGAAAAAGTGCAGGGTTTTTTACACAAAACTGATATGTTTAGTGCTTTCATTTTATGTTTTGAGCAGTTAAGCTATTTGGTGTTTAAAGGTAGTATTGGTTCTTTATAACTCCATGCTGACAACAGGAGTCTAAGATAATGGAACCTAAAGAGAGAGATTTTTCCATTCCCACATTGTTTCTGAAATATGAAGCAATCAAATGCACTCAGTAGAAGGTTTCTATCAGTAAATCTTCAGTAAAAGTGTCTTTAAAACTTAGGTAGAAAGATTGCGGAAAGGAAAATGGCTCACAAAAATTCTGTAGATACTCCTTGAAGACCCTGGAACAGGATATAGAAATGCCTCTTTCATTCAGGCCATTCTGGTGCTTTGGACCCATTTCAGCAAAGCTCTTAAGTAATCAGCATTTGTATTAATTGGAACAGAAAACAAACATGCCTAAAGTTAAGCATGGGTTAACTCAGCAGGCTCTGCTCTCTGCTGTGCATGGAGAAACAGGGTATGAGGGGTGGGATGCTTGTCCAAATGTCATCCTCCCCACAAAGTGATTAAGGGGTGCTAATTAATAAAGGAGTATTTGCCTTTCCCTTGTCTCTGGCATGGAAAAAGGAAGGGTTAATGTGAGCCAGGCCTCCCAGCACAGCAATCCCAGTGTGAGCTGGTGGAAGGCTCATGCTGTCCCCTCCAGTGCCATGGGATGTCCTCAACATCTATCACAAATATTTATTTCATTTCTCAGGTTCATAATCTTCACCAAATCCTGCCTGCTGATTACAGCCTGAACATTCATTGTTTCCAGACCACTAAGAAGTCCCCAGCCCTCTTGGGTGTCTGGTTTTAAATTCCTGCTTGTGCACATTTCCTGAAGTGAATAAAAATGTGCGACTTATCTGCACATGCAGTTGATATATCTTCTGCAAAATCTGCCCACAGGCAATTATGCATTGAAAGGGCAATTACACACAGAATGACCCAATTTGCATACAAAATCTCAATTATTGCCAAGAATTGCATGTATATTTTTGTGCAGTACTCAGAAAATTGGGCCCCAAAGACATAAACCCTTTCTTCTGTCATCAAATCTCTTTTTACTTGAAACATGAAATTGAATATACATAAGTCATATTAGAAAAAATACTATTTTCAGAGAACTAGGATAGTCACATTGGGTCTGAGTGCAGGTCTGTCCACACTCTTACCACATCTGTACGAGCTGAAGGATGAAGAAGATGAGCAGCATGTCCCAGCCTGGCTCAGCACACTCCCTCAACCTCCAGCACTCTGGGGCTCAGTAACTTTCAGCATCAAAGATGGGGTTTTAGAATTTAATACCCTGAATTATTCACTAATAAACAGATTATTGTTGCAGATAAAAATTCAAATATGGCATAAACCAATTTGGTTTGTTCACATTTGTCCATAATGTGCTGCAGTGAGCAGATTCCCTGCTGTTCCTCAGCACCTCAGCAGTGAGGGAGAGAGAGGTGCCAACAAAAGTGTCACTGCTTTGTCCTCTGGGGTGTGTCCATCCCAACCTCAGCCAGCACAGGCTGTGGGAGCCAGGTAAGAGCCAGCCCTTCTGCAAACCTCATGGGACACCTCTGGCCTTGGCTGCAATAAGGACCAGAGGCAGAAACCTCTGGTTTCAAGGTATTTCAGATGGGAAATAGTGGTCCCTGCTGGGGTAGTCACAGGACAAGGGGGAATGGCTTCAAACAGGCAGAGGGCAGGTTTAGATTAGATTTTAGGAAGAATTCTTCCTCGGAGGATGGGGATGCCCTGGCACAGGGTGCCCAGAGCAGCTGTGGCTGCCCTTGGATCCCTGGAAGTGCCCAAGGCCAGGTTGGACATTGGGGCTGGGACCCCCTGGGACAGTGGAAGGTGTCCCTGCCCATGGCAGGAGGAGGAATGAAATGATCTTTAAGGTCTGTTCCAACTCAAACTGTTCTGTGCTCCTGTGAAATCCCCATCTCACCTCCCTCAGAGTTCAAAATGTGGGATTTGAGACAAGGTCATTTCTGGACGCACGAAGATGTCCTGTTGATAAAATAGTGACATTTTTAGTGCCCTGAATGTTTAGCATAACTTTCTAGGAGACAAAGAGACTGGGGTGGGGGGAAGCAAGGAATCCAGACAGCAAGGAAAAGTTTATTTGCTTCATAAAGTCCCTGTTAGCGAGGCTGGTAGCGCCTTCCTGCGTGACAGCCCACAAAACACCTGGCACGCTCTGCATTGTCACCGCGATGTGCCCAATAAACCTCACCTGATAAATGTCCTCATTTAGCCAGTGAATCTCGATAACCCCCACTTCCCGCTGTCACAGATATTCAGAGTCAAAAAATAAAGCTACCCCTTATAAAAGTGCATTTAATGAGAGTTTAATGTTGGCACAGTAAATCTGCGAGCGGCTGGACGTGTTTTTAAGTTTCCTTGACGTCTTTTATTTGTTTAATACATGGCTCTATAAAAGCTGCTTCTCTGAGCCTGCTAATGAGCAATGGGGGACTCTCAGCTATTTAAGACGTGGAACAAGGCATCAAAATGAAGGATGCAGTAAAGGCTGCTGGAGCAGGGAGCTCCAGATGTGACAAGCGGTGCTTTATGGGGCAGGAAGATGGAGCACCAGGCTGTGGTGTCACACTGGATACAGGCTTGCTCCAGGAGCCCACAGACATTCCTCTCACCCAGGTGAACAGAGCTAATGAATGTGCTCTCTGTGGGAATATGGAACCCCAGAATGATTTGGGTGTTGGAAGGAACCTGAAAGACACCTCGTTCCTACTCCCTGCCATGGGCAGGGACAACATTCCACTAGACAAGGTTGCTCCAAACCCCATCCAATCTGGCCTTGGACACTTCCAGGGATGTGGCATCAAAAACAAGCCCGGCTTTATCCAAGGTGCAGTGGGATCATCACCCTGGAAGGCTGGAATGCCAAGAGTTAAGACCTCAGTGGAAATCCCCATGAGTTTGAGGTAGACTTCCATGGCTACAGTGGGGTTCTGGAACACCTCCACTGCAGACATCTTCCCTGTGACTGAATTCCAAGCTCTGTCTGCAGCCTGTAGCTCATCCAAAGCATGGAATGGTCCCCAAAACCCACGTGGAAGGAGGGTCAGGGCCAGTTCCAGCCAGCACAGTGCAGGTTAACTCCCATCACACAGTGGGAGCTTGTTCCTGGAGAAGATGCTGCTGTGGAGAGCGCAGAGGGGTCACCAGCACCTGCCTCTGCCCTCCTGGGTGCTGAGGATGATGATGCTGTGGCTCAGAAAGGGCTGTGAGGAGGCACTACCCATCCATGCACCTCATTGCTGCACAAAGGAGAGCAAATACCCAGGCATGTCAGAATCAGCCAGACTTGGGGAAGACTTTCCTCTGAACATTTTCCATCAGAAAAATGAAGCTATTAATTGAAGTAAAGTTTTGAATAAATTTTGGGTTGAGAAATTGTTTTGGAGAAAGAAATCCTTTGGAGAAAAATCTAAACTAGGGTAATTTTTTTGATGCCTTTGAACCAAGTATTTCTACATTATATAACAACAAGAAAAATAATTTATTTTAAATTAATTAAAAATGGATAATGAAAGTCCATGATTTCTTGAGAAAGATTTTTTTACTTTAATTTCCTTGAATTAATTTTGTAAATTTTTTCAGCTTGATGTGAAATTATTTCTTTTTACATTTCCTCATTTGGGTTGTGCAAATGACAGAAAAATCAGTTCTTTGTACATCTTTACTCTTGAATATATTGAATTCCTCTGTGAAGATAGAATGGATAGGAACCCTTGCAAACTGAGTAATTCAGATGAATAGTGTCTTCAAAGTCAATTACCACTGTGCAGGGATGATATCTACTTCTGATTCATCTGGACTTTCCAGTTCAATTTTTTCTCTCCCAGAACTTCGGAAGATTTTTTTTAATTTTTTTTTTTTCCCAGGCAAACTAGCTCAGTTGTGCATATGGATTAATTAGAGCAAGGAACTCCCAGATTCCAAGTGCTGCAGTGTAGGATAAGTCACCAATGGCTTTTCACTCCCACCTTGTGTATGGAGAAGTTACTGACAGCTCCAGCCCATCCAGTTTGGACTCATCAAATGGGAGAACAGCTCAGTTTCCCCAAGCACAGGTGACTGAGGGACAGCCCAGCCCCAAGTCCCAGCAGGGCACCAGAGCCTCCCAGTGAGACACAGCAGGTTCCTTTTGCAGGCTGTGCCCTACTGAGGTAAAACACTGATAACTCTGTTAACATCATGCACATTAAAGCTTGTGGAAGACAAGCATTTCACTTTGCATCCTGTGGGTTCAGGGCAGGAGAGCTGCCTGACTGCTGCTCCTTGGCTGCCCAGGGTCCCTCTGAGCAAGCAAAGCCATGAATTTAAAGCAATTTGAATTTCCTGCTCTAACTGCCCACCATGGGCAGAAAACCACTATACTTCTACTATTATAATTCCTGTTTAGCCTGGCAATGTGCTGTTAATGCTTCCCTTTCTCTATTGCTGGGGAGATAATAAATAAGGGCAATTATTCTTATCAGAGTTGCAGTAAGAAGGACAACTTCCTCCAGTGCAATGTAAATGCCACTTTTCATTCCTACTTTTATGATTCTTTAGCCAGTTATGGATCCATGTAGCTGTGCTTATATCAAAGCCAGTTTTAATTTATTTTGAGATTAAAATTTTATGGGAGATTGCATCAGATGCTTTTCTAAAATTCAAATAGACTACACCCACCACATCCCCTTCAGCTAGTAACTGTAATTCTATTTTAATATGATATTGAATTTGTCTGCAAGTTTTTTGGTTTTGGTTTTTGTTTTTGTTTCTTTTTTTGTACAAACCCACTCTCAAAGAAATATTTATCTCCTAATATTTGTTTCGAACTGAAGCAATTCAGTGTGTGGTAACTGTGTCATTCTCTCTCTGATCTGCTGGTGAGTAGTACAATATTTGCATTTCTCCCTTCCTCTGATGCACTTCAGATATCAACTGCCCAAAGGGAACCTGCAGGGAAGATGGAGAGGGGTTCTTCATACAGAGCTGTAGGGATGGGACAAAGGGGAATGTCTTCAAACTGAATGAGAGTAGGTTTAGATGTGATTTAGGAATAAATTCTTTACTGAGGAGGGGAGGCCCTGGCACAGGGTGCCCAGAGCAGCTGTGGCTGCCCCTGGATCCCTGGCAGTGTCCAAGGCCAGGCTGGACACTGGGGCTTGGAGCAACTTGGGACAGTGGAAACTGTCCCTGCCCGTGTCCCTGCCACTGGATAATCTTTAAAGTTCCTTCCAACTCAGACTCTTCTAGGATTCAATGAATCCACCTGTAGTTTCTTAGAATTAAGTTAAAACAGGTCAGTGACATTCCCAATTTTAGGAGGCAGAATCCCACTTTTTTGGGCACCTGGCCCCTGCAGTGGAGGACATCTCTTTTCCACACGACAGGATTCAGCTCTAACTTCATTTAAATGGCCCCTACA
Organism: Toxostoma redivivum; assembly: GCA_013397375.1. Taxonomy (NCBI): domain Eukaryota; kingdom Metazoa; phylum Chordata; class Aves; order Passeriformes; family Mimidae; genus Toxostoma; species Toxostoma redivivum. The sequence continues at coordinate 2,690,670 of VXBI01014838.1, forward strand.
CTAGGGCAGGAATTTGTTTACTCCCTGAATTTCCACCAACAGTTGTGAAATGAAGGAAATATTCTTTTTTTCCCTTGTTTTTCTGCAAGAATTTTTTTTGCCTCACCATTACATACTCTGCAACGAAATAATAGAAAGAGGCAGATCAAGATATTCAGCCAGAGGTTTCTTCCCCAATGTTCTTTCTCTGCTGTTCACACTGCAATAAATCTTGCTGCCGTGGACCCAGTCTGTGCCCATTTCCAGGGGGAGTGGAGCTGCAGGTGTGGATTTAGAGCCTGTCACAGCCTGTGCTGGATGAACTCTCCAGCTGAGCTGAGGGAGGAGCTCCAGGCTCCACAGCACCCTCGGGAAGGCTGGAAGCACCTCAGGGGACAGGGCTGGAGCTGCTGAGCTCCACCTGAGCCTGAATCACCCAAAAACTTATCCCCTATGTCTTGGTCCTGTGCCTGTGGGTGATCATTTTCTGTGTAGAGAGGATGATGGGCTCATCTCCCCTAAAAATGAGAGGCTCCATCAGGGGATGATGAATTCAGATCACTGTCAGAAGAAAAAGGGAGACTTCCAAGGGTCATTCTGTGTCCTCTTCCAGTTCCTCACTCATCATGTCCCTTACCATGTTCATAGCAAACATTTGTGCAGCTCCAAGAAGACACATTGACCCTGGGGGATGCTACAGAACACGGATCCAGCTCAGTCCAACCCAGCTCAGCTCCAACAAGGATGCAAGTGGAGAACCTGAGACACTGCTGCCACCTCCTGTGTCCCTGGCACCTCCTACTCTGCTGCTGTGAGCCATTAAATGTTCACTCTGCTGGGGCTTGGCTCTCTGCTCCCCCTCAGCTAGAAGAAAGCCAGCTCTGCTCTGCCCAGTCATTCTTAGAAAAGAAGATGTGATTTGATCTTGTTTTAGATGCAGACATTCAGTTTATTAATAATTATGTGAGCTGCTGCAGCAAGGACTAGACCTAATTCCTATGAATGGCAAGCTCATTGAAAAAATGGCCCAGTTTGGGGATGAATCACCTTTTCTGTATCAGTGGGGAGGTTCAGATAAAATGTGTTACTGATGCTGATTCTGTCCTAGCTGAGCTCCAGTTCCTAAAGGAGATCAAAGATCCCATGAGACAGATTTAATGAAGAGACAGTCCCTCATTATAGAGTTTGAATAAGCTGAACAAAACCCATAAATAAAGCCCAGGGCCTGCTCTTTCTTTTGGCACAAAACCTGGCTCTCCCTTTGGCCCAGCCTGTGCTCATCTGAAACATCCCAAGTAAAGATTTTATAAACTCATTTCCAGAGTCCACTGGAGTTCTAACAAATCTGTCCTGCTCTCTGATATGAGGGAAAGAATGCAGGAATAGTTCATTGGTTTAAATTAAAAATAAACAAATGGGAAGACAATGCTCTGAAAAGGAGCCATCAAAGCACTGAGGCTGTGAATGTAATTTAAATAACAAACTTCTATGGGACACAAGTAAGAAATCAAGTATTGGAATAACTTGGCCTTTGGGGGTTTGGGCTTGGTTTTTTTGGCTTGCCCAGGGACGTCAGCTGTGCTGTGCCAGGAGAAAGATGTTCAAAAGGAACAGGAGCAGAAGGACAGGAGTAGATGTTCATCAGAGTCTCCAGTTCAAGGCAGATGTGTTGTCTCTGACTTCCAGAGGAGATTGACACCCCATGCCATCCAAGCAGCCAGGTCATCTTCCAGCAGCATTAGTGCAGCCCATGGCAGCTGAGGAGCCTCTCTGCTCATCCAAGACATCATCTCCACTACTTTTCCTGTCCTTCCTTTGCCTCTGTGTAATTATACAAATCTTTGCCATGCCTTGAGGTCCCATACTACAGGGATCTCCTCAAATTACATTAACAGACCCCATACACAGCTAAAAATCAAGGTTTGAATTTCCACAGCAAACATATTTCAATATTTAGTGTCATTCTTTTTGCAGCTCCACATTTAATCAATACTCTCACCTCCCCCCCAAAAAAGTAACATATTTAAAAATATGTTAAAAAGCAACATATTTATTGAACTCTCATCAACAGGAGTTTAGCCTGATGCACTTCAGGTTTTAATCTGTGGGGTGTTTTAGCTGTCTGCTGTCTTTGGCTCCTCTTGATGACTGGAGATGTCTTTCCTTTCCCTGGAGAGGAAAGTCCTCACAATTTCGTGGCATCTGCTATTCTGTTCCTACCTGGAGAGAATGAAACAGAGAGAAATTCAGGGCAAGATGCCTCCAATTTTTCCCTGAGTGCAGCCCTGTGGCTGCCGCCTCAATCAGCTTCACACTAAACACTTTAGTTAATTGGCAACAAATTGGGAGGTATGAGCTGATTGCAATAAATATTTTATTAATTTTAAAAAACAAAAGGTTGCATCCCTTCTGGCCCAGTTTGATTGTGCACAGTCACACGTATTAATGTGTAATTGCCACAGCAATTGGCACTCGTGGGCTCTGAAGGAGCTCGTTAGGAGAAATTCTAACTCATGTATCCTCAGCAGGTGTCAATCAGCATCGTGCCACTGAGATCAGTGGAGCCAGGCTTATTTATAGAGTTACAGCTCCAGCAGCTCACCTGTAAAATAAACCCTGGAGTGCATCCTCAAATATTAGCTGGGCAGAGGAAGACTGGATTTTTCTCTGCAATTTTTATTTGCATAAAAATGCCATTTTCTCCATACCTGCATCTTGCCTATGTGCAGAAATAAGCTGGTCTGGTTTTTTGGGAGGTTTTTTTTTTGGTTTAGTTCGGGTTTTTTCAGTAAACTTGACTGAAATACAAATATTCAGAGCCAGTCATGCTGTAGTTACCCACAGCCCATGTTTGGCTGGGTTTGGGGGATATTTTGAGGTGTAAGCCCTGAGCTGCTGAAGTTCTGCTGGCCAGGCCAGGCTCACCTCCACCCCACACCAGCACAGCACAGGGAATATTCCAGCCTTGGGAACCCTTGTTCTGCCCTCCCCATCTCCATTTGGAGGTGTCAGGGATAAAATCGAGTGTGATGTGTGGCACAGCAATGACAAGAAGTGGTTGAATTATTCATGGGGAATAAATTAGCGATGAGCAGAGCCCCTGCCCAGCTCAGGAGGATTTTGTGAGGAATCTCTGAGCTGCTGGAACCAAGAGCAGCCCCAGTGAACTCCACAGACCTGTGCTGAGGGGAAGCTGGTACCAGAAACAGCCCCACTACAGTCTGGTATTTCATTAGCAAATGTGATTTTCATTTTCATCCAAATCTTGCAAAGGAAATCGCTGATTTCCATAACATTTTTGATGGGAAAAAGTCAAAATAAATTGCTTCTGTCTCATTTTGATAAGGTAAAAAACCATCATCTCCTTAGCTGGCTCAATTCAATTCTTTACTTTTCTGCAGGATTCAGATGTTGTCACAATTTAGAGAGAAAGAATCACAATAATATTGAATAGTTATTCTACTTTTTTGGTAACATGCCCATTCTATGGTGGAAAAGGTAAACCATTTTTTTTCTCTTTGCTTTTGAATTTGAGGGTTTTCTCTAGAACACAAATTCCTCTTCTATGACCAATTTGTTGTGTGGATGGAATGAATAATTTTTCAGGCTGTATTTTCCTCACAAGTTGTTTACTTTGATTACTTACTAGTCATTCTGTGGGATATTTGAGCTGTCACTGAAGTAATTTTGGCTTTCTTTCTGCTCCTAGAACAGAGGGCAAACTGTTTGAACAGCAAAATGATGAACAGCAACTAAAGTAATGTAAATAATTCATAAATACTTGTTTCTGCTCATCCTGGGGGCCCTGCACAGCACAGCTCCACCAACAGAAACCTGTGGGTGCAATGATGCTCCCAGTCCCTTTTCCATCTCTATTTGCAAACAGCAGCATAAAAGCAGAGCAAACACTTGCAACCAGCTGTACTGAAAGGGGCAAGATAAGGCATAGCAATAAATGTCTTCCCATCCCAAAGAAATGGGATTAGTCTGCTCTCATTAGTGCTTTATTTGATAAAGAGTTCAGTGGCAGGGCTCAGGACTCATGGTGGGGTGATCTGCCAAGTCACACGAGGTAATGTCATGAGGTTTGATGAATCTAAATTCATCATCTTGCGTTAAAATGTGGTGGTTTCTTCTTATTTTTTCAGGTCTGCAGGTGAGATGTTTTATTAGCACAGTCTGGGGTGCCAGGATACCTGAGGCAGAGGTGCAGAGAGGTGGCATTGCATATAAGGGGCTTGACTGAAGGTAAAAAGATTGCTGGAGATGATGAAAGAAAATAATTAAAAATGTTCAGCTAAAATATCCATCGAAGCATTCTGGTATTTAAGGAATAAAGTGAATGAATATTGAAGGAATTAAAGTGACTAAAACAGCTCCTCAGAGCAGGAGGAGTGGAGCCAGCTGGGGCCGTGGGGATGTGGGGCAGGGCTCAGGCAAGGATCCCTGTGGGATCAGGAGTCAGCTTGTGCCAAGGGAAGGTGAAGAACACAACCACCCCCTGTCCAACATGGCCCTGGGAGGTTCATGCCTGCAGTGCTGGTAAACACTTCCCAGGGATGCATGTCTCCATCCCAGAAGCATTAAATTTGTCCAAGAGACAGAGTGAGACCTTTCCCTTGGCAGCTCCTCCACCTTTCCCACGGTGCTCTGGCACCTCTGGAGCAGAGACAAGTCACTGCACAGCCAGCAGCTGCTCCAGGCTCCAGAGCTCATCCCACCCTGCCCAGCTCCAGCTCTGGGCACTAGGCAGGGTCTTCTAAAGGTGGGACCTGTGCTCCACCAGAGAGGTACTCCAAGGGTGGCTCCAGGGGTGTGTGGAGTCCTCAGCCTTTCATTTAAACACATACTTGAGTCAATAAATAACAAAGAGTAAAATATTTCACACTTTTCCATCTGGCAGGGGGCTGTTTCTCCCATCATTGCAAGCTCCACCTTGTGAACTGAAAAAAATGGGCAATAATACATGGATGAGAGTGGATAAGTTTGAGTAACCCCTGGAGAGAACTCCCAAGCGACCATAGATTTATTATTTACCTCCCAGAAGGTACAAGTTTACAACTGGCTCCCTCCTGACTCTTTTCTCCCTTCATTTTTCTTTTCTCCACCAGCACAGACAGTTGCTGTACTTGTCTTCTCCTGAGCAAAGGGCCTTTATTTATATAACAAGGAGGGGAAGAGAAATGGGTGGCAGGAGTGCCAGGACTTTCCCATACCATCAGTCCGGCTCCCTGCAATGTTTTATGGTAGGACAGAAAAAAATAAATACAAACGAAACCAAACAAATCATGGGCGAACCTCCTACTCCACCACTTTTCCAGCAGAGGAAATCTCCAGGGTCAAACCTGTGTCACCTTGCAGAGAGCTGCCAAGTCTCCTGACTCCTCAATCCCTCTTTGTGCTTCACCAGACTAATTACGTGACTTAATTCCATTTGGTGGCTAAGCTGTGGGAGCAAAGCTCTGTTCCAGCAATGTGAACAAGCCTGGGGGAGGAGTTAAAGCCCCCAAGGATGTGGGGTTTGGTAGGGCAGGGTCAGTCCCTGGTGTTAAAGCCCCCAGTGATTTGGGGTTTGGTAGGGCAGGGTCAGTCCCTGGTGTTAAAGCCCCCAAGGATTTGGGGTTTGGTGGTGGGTAGGGCAGGGTCAGCCCCAGGTACAGATCCCTCCTTGCACACCTCAGGTCTCACTCTGAGCCCCTCACACAAACCACAGCCTGACAACAGCACCTGTAGGAGCTGAAATGCACATCAAGCTTTGCCCTTCTAGACATTTTTAACAGCAATTATTTTGGTTTTCCCTAAAGTGACTCTTCTTGGGGCACATCTCCATCACTAGTGAAGAAGGGAGTTTATTGCATCTGACCTCTCTCCTGCTGCCAAGAAATGCTCCTGGTGCCCAACAGCTCCTTCATCCTGCAGGATCACTTCTGCAGATTTAATTGATGGCTCCCTCATCGAGTCTTTCTTCCCTCAGTAAATTCACTTCCCTACAGCCGGCATTAGCACGGTCAAGTGAATCTTTTGCAATCAATGGCGAAGGGCGAGGAAGTTTTCCTGAGAAAATGATTGTGTTAGCAAACTTGCAGAGTTTGCTGCTGGGGCAGGCTGGGAGGGCTGAAAGGAACAGCACTCAGCTTCTCTCAGGCTGTATTATTCCTATACTTTTTGTGTACTTTGCATAATAATGCAATAGAGCCGACAAAAGATTTATTCCTGGCGCCTATCAAATGACACAACACAATGAGTTTTAAATGGAGAGAAAAAAAATCCAAGAGAAAAGGTAAATAAGTGGGCTCTTCTTAAAGTCTGTAAATGTTATAGACAGAAATTCAATTAGTGCTGAGGAAGCTGCAGAAGCGTTCATTTTTCCTTACTTTTTTTCAAGCCTTTTAATGTCCAGCAACAGGGCTTATTTAAAAGATAAGTTTGTGCCTGTGCACAGGCATGAAGGCACATCCAGGCAATATACATCTGTGTGTGTAAAATCATCTCTGTTCTTCTCCTTTCCACCCAGGCACAGCTGTTCTGTTTGATGATGAAACACCACTTGGTGAAGTAGAAATATTTTTATAGATTATGTGTAATCTTAAACTGGTGGTGCTCAGCCATGGCCTATAGTGGGTGAATAGAGTTTATATAAATCAATAAGTCTCAGAGAGCACATTTTGGCTTGGAGCACATGTTTGGACTGAGAAGGAGCTGTTTATACGAGTGCTGGAACCCAAACCTCTTACAGCTCACCTTGCATTTTTTAAGGCCTTATCAAATTCTCACCCTGAACTGTGAGTCTCCAGAGAAGACTTCACACAGGTGTTTATCCTTTTGGAAAGTATTTTAAGGCTTTCCCTTGCCTGCCTGAGGGTAGATCCTCTCAGTACTGAGCATCCTCAGCCCCAGGCAGCTTCCCTGTGCTGGGGATGAGCTGCCTCACTGAGGGGATGTGTTCACCACACCAAGCTTTGCCCACACCATCTTTACTGGCTTTCCACTTCCTACAGAGATTAAAAACCATAAACCAGCAGTCTTGCCTTATTCTTGCTGTCAAGAGGAGCTGGCTGGAGCTGAGGAGGGTTTTGCAGAGCTGTGACCACGTCAGCTGAGCAGGGAGAGCTCCTTCACCCATGGGAGCTGCCACACCACCCCTGGCACAGCCAAGCACTGATGTGCCTTTTTGGGGTGTTTCCTCCTGCACAGGGACCTCTCCAGGATGTGGTGCTTGGAAAAGGACCATGGAAAAGCTGGCTTGTTGCCTGTATCATGGAGTCACAGAATGGTTTGGGTTGGAAGGGACCTGAAGCTCATCTCATTCTCTGCCATGGCAGGGACACCTTCCACTGTCCCAGGCTGCTCCAAGCCCTGTCCAGCCTGGCCTTGGACACTGCCAGGGATCCAGGAGCAACCACAGCTGCTCTGGCTGCACACACTTAGCCTCAGCACTCCTTGAAATACATGTTGGACTGCACAGGGGGTGACTGGGGGCTGTGACCACTGGGACACACACCAAGGCTAATAAAACGCTCAGGCATCCCAGGACATTTCTGTGGGCTCAGGCCTCAGAGCAGAGAATCTCCTGGTGCTTTAGCAGGCAGCTAAAGCAAACCAAGAGCACCATCTACTGTCGTGCCTGGCAGGATTACCTGGGCCTGCCATGGCTGGGGCTCAGGGCTGCCACTGCAGGCAGGTTTCCCCTCTGGTGCTGCTTATTAGAGCTTACTAATAAGGGAAGCTCACAGAGGAATGGATTTTTCTATTCAGCACCTACACCACGAGCCAAACTCAGCATTTACAGGGGCACAGTGAGCCCCTCAGAATGGCATGAGATGCAATACAATAAACCTAATTTCCAGGGTGCAATAATGCATATTATGGACTGTGTACCAATTGAAAGGGTCAAAAAACAAAACATTGGCTTGGACTTTTTGGTAGACATAACCTTTTTGAACACCAGCAGAAGGAACATGTATTACCCTGTATTTTGTCAGCTCCAGACAGAAGAGTTTTTATAAAAATGGAGCAGGAATTGCATATCTGGAGGGATGAATCCATCATTTCCAGGCTGTGCTGGAAATGTGCCCTCAGTCTTCCAGGAAAAGCATTCCTGAAATGGTGATTTTTTTGTTGTTGTTTTTTTTTTGGTTTTGGGTGGTTAGTTTTTTTTGTTTTTTGGTTTTTTTTTTATTATATTATTTGATGTTCTGTTATTAGTTTGATGTTTTGCTCTTGAGGGGGCAGTATGCTATTTATTTATTTATGGGGTGGTGTTTGTGTATCTGTTTACAGTTTGGGGGGTTTTGTTGTTAAACACACACTGATATTTTTAATTATTCCTGGTAACTCCCAGGGTTTTTGCAGCCTGTAGGCAGCGCAGCCCCATAACATAGGGGAGGATGGACAGGGAATAGATGGGGCAAAATCCCTCACTACTTATTATATTTATTATTGACCAGAAAAAAAACTTGTAACATTCCTGGCTGGCTGTCCCTGCTGTGGCCACAGAATCAACTCAAAGGAAGAACTTTTCCCTATCTTGGTCATCATTAGACCACATCTGCAACCCATTTTGGGTCACCCAGCAGAAGATAAACTTCAGGGCAGATGTGAGCACTGGGGCACTGATCAGAGGCTCTCTCCAGCTGGTAGCATGTGCTGCTGTTTTGATTCAGGAGCGTTTTATACACACTTTGATTTTGTGGAATAAACAGCCAAGGCACAGATCAACTGGCCTCATTTTTACAGGGAGTCTTTTAAACCTTTCCCTGCCGATCACAAAATGTATCATTTGCAGTCAGAGTTCTCTAAAATAAATTTGGGTTGATGCATGCTCTCACAATGAAGGCAGAAGCTGAAACACAAATCTGAAGAAAGTAACTTTCCTTTCCTTTTTCCTTTCCTTTTTCCTTTCCTTTCCCCTTTCCTTTCCCCTTTCCTTTCCCCTTTCCTTTCCTCTTTCCTTTCCTTTCTCCTTTCCTCTTTCCTTTCCTTTCCCCTTTCCTTTCCTTTTTCCTTTCCTTTCCTTTTTCCTTTCCTTTCTTTCTCTGTCCCAAGTTTCAGCAGCTGGGTGAGTTCTGGGTGTGTTCCAAGCATTTCCCTCGCAGCCTCGCAGAATCACAGAGTGCTTGGAATCACAGAAAGGCTTGAGTTGGAAATTACCTTAAGGATCATCCACTCTGCCATGGCAGGGACACCTTCCACTATCCCAGGTTGCTCCAAACCCCAATGTCCAACCTAGCCTTGGACATTCCAGGGATCCAGGGGCAGCCACAGCTGCTCTGGGCACACTGTGCCAGCCCTGCCCACCCTCACAGTGAGGATTTCTTCCCAATATCCAATCTAAATCTATTCTCCTTCAGCTTAAAGCCATTCCCCCTGTCCCATCAGTGCTTGTCCTTGCAAAAGCCCTGTCCATCCCTCCTGGGGGCTCTCTCTAGGTACTGGAAGGTGCCACCAAACCCTCCCAGTGGAGTTTCATTGTTCCTGCCATCGATCCCAGGTTTCCTGCGGAGATGAGCCCAGGAGGGCTGGGCTGGGCTCACCAGCTTCACGTGCTTGTTGAGTGGTACCTGCAGCAGGATGAGGCACTTCAGAAGGCAATCGATGCTCTTCTCATGCATTCTTAGAAAACAATTAGCAGCAGGAGTGATGAATGCGCATCTAATTACATCCTAGCTGTCTCACCCCCTCCGAGTCATGAACTACTTCAATAAGTAAAGGGCATTCAGGGGAAAAAAAAAAAAAAAAAAGAGTTTAATTCAATGACAATTGACTCAAGGGAGAGTTTCATACCTCGTTTATCCTGAGCCCCCAAAACACCTCCATGAATTTTGCACATTGGGGTATCACCTCTCTGCTCGTGCTGCCATTTCCTGGTGGTACTTAGGGTACTGCAACATTTGGATGCACTTTTTATTGCTTCCATTATAATCCAATATATAGTTTTTATAAGGGCATTGTGTGATAGGGCAAGGGATGATGGCTTTAAACTGACAGAGAGCAGGGTTAGAATTGATGTTGGGAAGAAATTGTTCCCTGTGAGGGTGGGCAGGCCCTGGCACAGGGTGCCCAGAGCAGCTGTGGCTGCCCCTGGATCCCTGGCAGTGTCCAAGGCCAGGTTGGACGGGGCTTGGAGCAGCCTGGGACAGTGGAAGGTGTCCCTGCCATGGCAGGGGTGGGACAGGATGGGCTTTAAGGTCCCTCCCAACCCAGACCATCCTGTGATCCTGTGAAAAGCAGCCACCAGCTCAAGAAGAGCTTCAGGTGCTGTGATACAGACAAGACAAACTAGTGCAACATTTGAAATACAATTTTTTGGCTGTTACCTCTTTGGATAAAAACAGTTAACTGAGGCTCAGCAGTGTTTGTACAGAAAGCCTGACCCAGTATCTGATTTGGAGAACAAGTCTCTGCTTCCAGAGCCTTGTAAGCTGTTAACAGCCTTGTAAGTCTGTTAAGGGAGCCCCAGAAACACACAAAAACATGCATTTTTTCCAAGAGATCAACACTCCAGCTACCTGTCCCAGCTGCCAATCTAAGAGCAAACATCTCCACAAGCAGCTGCATTGATGGAACAGCCCGCTGCTGCTTCCCTCCCAAACCCCGCAAAGATTTGCATCCATCTCATTTTAATTGGCCTTTGCCGCTGCCTCCTTTGTTTCTGCAAGTTGTTCTCGTTTGCATTTCATGAAGGCTGTGGATGCTGGGGAGCTGCACCTCCAGCCTGTCCCACCTGCAGCCCCCCAATCAGCTCGCTATTGTCTCAGAGCGCTTCCTCCTCCTCCTCCTCCTCCTCCTCCTGAGAGCCTTCGAGAGGCACACAATGCCCTCTTTAAAGTATCACCTGAGCGCCTATTCCTGCCCACGGAACCGCAGGGAATGAGCATTATCCTCCAGAGAATTTTCCAGGCAAAGGGTTGGAGCCAGCCCTGATCAATGCACGTTAAAATAACACCGAGCTACATAAATACAGGGTCTGTTTTGTAATTATTTGTGGTACTTGACTGTAAGCTTGAAAATAACATTTCTCTCTCCAAGAGTGACTTTCTCCATGTGCTTTTCTGTGGAGTTTTTAGACTTCCCTGCAAACAGGTACTCCAGGCAGTCTGGGAGAGGGACACAGAAAACTCACAGTTCCTGACGTGGGAGGGCAGAAGAAAGGGCAGCTGCAGCAATTTGGCACGATACCCCAACCTTTATGGAATGTGGGTGCACAAAATAAATTTGAAATAGTTTAGTATCTACATTGCCAAATGCCAACAAATAAATTGAGCTTACTCTCAGCTTTGGAAAAGGGCACAGTGCAAGTCAAAGTGGGATGTGATCAGAGACTACTGTAAAACAGTATAATTTAAAATCTATTATCTAAAATACATAGCTCACTGTCTTTGAGACTGTAATTAAGACTTTTTTCCTCTGTGGATTTATCTTGTTCTTTACTTGGCTCATGGCAGTCGGATACATGGCTTCATCTTCCCAGGAAAACTTCCAGTTCTTTAGAACCCTCCTTTAATTTTTTCTCTCCTTCCCCCTCTCCCCTTTTGTTCTTTTTCTGTTTGTAATTAATGCGAGTCACAGAATATTTTATATTTGGAATCCTGTTATTTGCAGACAGTAGTCGAGGGTGTTTGGGTAGCAGCCAGATGCTCAGCATATGCAGCAGAGGAGTGAGATGAAAGGCTGGAGGTAAACAGGGAAGATGCACTGATGGAGAGACTGACCCCCACCCCTCTCTGTGCTGCTGCACGTGCCAAAATAGGAGCCAGTCAAAAAAAGGTAAATAAAAACCGAATTCAGATGGAAACCAGAAGTAATTTGGAGGATAAATTTTTAATTAAAAAGCCAGTATGGGATAGCAAGTTTAGAAAGATTGCTTCTGAAAGCTTAAGGCTCTGTTTCTCTGCCCTCTATCTTTAGCTTTTTTTATTGATATGAAATGAGAAGAGAGCTTTTCCTAGGTGCCTGATAGGAAAGCACAATCCATGCTATAAGCATCTTTCTCATTTCCATCCAATATTACTGCTATGCCCTTTGAAAGTTTGCAAAAAAATACAGAAGAAAGGGGCTGTCTGCTTCCAAATTATCTAACTCAAGCAGGGGGCACATGGATCCAGAGCTGGAACAGCTTCTAGTTGTCTTGCAAGGATAATTTAAATGAATTCAACTCTTTATTTGTAAGTGTGACATTTATTCCTTTGTATTACAGGCATTCCTAAATGCCTTAATGTGGGATCAATAGCACTTTGCTCCAGCCAGACCTGAACAACGTGCTGCTCCTCAGGGAGGATTTGTTTTGCTGGCCAGGGCTGTTTGCCTGACCCACCTTCAGCCAAGACCTGAAGGACAGGGCACTGCAAGATGGATTTTGCTTCCCTGGGTGTGCAGTGATGCCACCAACTCACTGAGCACAAGTGACCTTTGCCTGGATGGAGATAAATAGGAGAGAGGATGAGTGTGGTCACAAATACCAGCATGGAAAATGTGGAGCTGGAAATCTTACTGCATGTAAACAAAAATAATCTCACTCTACACACTCCTTGCAAATTCACAGTGTATACGACAGGGAATATGTTCTGAGCCCTTTCTCTCCCTTTATCTTGCTCTTCCAATAATCTATCCCAGTAGATAAAACCAGCCAAGAAATGTCTGCAGGGTGCTCTCCAGGTTTCATCCCTGGAGAGCTGATGGCAGGTGAATGTGCTGCTCCCCAAATCACACCTGCCTGTGCTATGGGAAGCTTAAGCTTTCGATTTGCTTTCTGTAGCCACAAATGGATGGGTTTAATAAAATAAATTATTTCTGTGTAGTGCCTGTATCATGTGGTGGAATCACAGCAGAGGCCAGAGGAAAGTGCAAGGAATGGTTATGGTAGGGAAGTATTCTGCAATCCACTCTGCCCTAAGCAATGTGGTGTTAGAGACTGGGAACTGCTGTGTCTGAGAGAGATCAATGCCAAAAAAACTTTCTAGAGGGATTTCTGAGATGACAGATCCCTCTGCAAGATGTCACATTCTCTGCAATTACACACCCGTGCCTGTCTGCAAGAATGGAGCTGGTTCTTCTGAAACTTTAGGGTAGATCAATCAAATTAAGGAGGCAAAAGCTGTGCTGGAGTTTGATCTGGCTTTAGCAGATACAGATGAGAGCAGCTCCAGCCAAGTGAGGAGCAATTCACTGAAATCAGAGAAGCAAGAGAGACTGCAAGGCCAGAAAGGGACATTCCACAAGGCCACTGATGCTGGCACAGGCAGAAATATTTGAGATCTAAGTAAATGTGGCTGGCCAACACCAACTGTCTGATCTTACTATTCCCCCTCCCCAGAGGAGAGCTGATACAACACACGTTTAGACATGACAAGCTGAGCCTCAGAGATGAACAAGCTTGTTGATAAAGGACGAGGCAGCATTATATTTTAATGACAGGAGAGATTTGCATATCAAAATCTTGTTCTTTGTTTCCTCAGAGCGTGTTTGTGGAGCAGGAGGAAGCGGATGTGAGGCACAGGGCTCTTTTGCATTGCAGCATATGTTTGTGTCTGTGTTCAGAGGGTTTGAAATGGCATTCAAATCAAAATGCAGCAGGAGAATGGTTAACAGGGTGGTGTTTTAAGCCTGAGGATGTCAGCTTCATACAAGGTGTCTCTTTCCCTATTAATTGCAAGGCACACACAACAGAGGCCACTGGCTCTCGAGATGAGAAAATCCATTAGCAATTCCTGCTCAGTATTGCTGTTAAAACACCTCAGGCACGTCTGGCTGGGGCTGTTCCAGAGAGGAGCAATCTCTGCTGCTGAGTCCTGGGACATAAAGCAAAGGCTGCTGGAAATGAACCACAGCCTGCAAATATTTTTGCAACTACAACCTTTGTTTTCAAATCCCACGTGGCATTAATTATTTGCCCATAAAAGTGACATAAAAGTACAGAAGCAGAGGAGCTCCAGTGAGGATTTGCTCTTGTTTTATGGCTCCAGATGGTTTCACAGCTAAAGGTAAGTTGGAAAGGACAGACAGGAAGAGGAAAAAATCTTGTTTTGTGACTTCTATCTACAAAACCCTGTAGGAAGGGGATGAGTGGGTGGGAGAAAGTTACCAGTCCCATTAACAAATCTGCCCAAACTATCTCTATTTATGTTGTTTTACCCTCTCACCTACTCAACACACAGAACTACAAACATGGCTGATACAAGCTCATGTCTGACCAGCCTGTCTTGGCAATAAACAACCTTGACATTCTACAAGTAATTTTCAGAATTGAGAGCTAAGATTAGGAGGGTTTTTTTACATGTATTTTTATGCTATTCATTTAAAAGAAAACAACTGTGTGTTTACTGTGTTCTCCAGGAAATCCAAGGTTAGGTTTCTGAGATCTTCACTCTAGCTGTCCTTCTGCTATTTTTTAATAAGAAATGGACACTTCAAAGTTGAGACAGAGTCATTGATTGAGTTCAAGTCCAGCAGCTATTGCTACCCAAAAGTAATTGATCCCATCCACTTTCAGAGGGAATAGGGGTGCTCATCCCAGTAGTAGTTTATGAAATTTGCATTAAATGCCAAGTTGCTCCCTACATAAAGGCAGCTTGAGATATTTTAGACCTGTTTATTTAGAGAAATGTCTAAAGATAGACACAGAAAAAGAGAAACCACACACAACTTGGGCTGCAGTGATACCATGGCACTGCCTAAAGAGTGAGGCAATTTTTTGCAAGGTATAATACACTTTCTGTTAGACAACCCAGCATTGATACGAGCAAACCAGAAAGCTGGAGACACAGAAATTACAAATCAAAAGTGCTATGTGGAAATCATCCTTTTCTAGCAAATTTACAAAGTCAAATGGATACACAAACATTTTGTTGTTTTTTCCCGATGTACCCCTTCTCTTACTTTCCATCAGGAATGTGCTGAGCTTATCTGCCACTGGATGCTTTAGCCTGCTGCTTGCTCCAGGCAGAGCTGGGGTGTCAGGGACTTGCACTTTAAAGCATTAATATTGTTCTCTGATATGCTGATGGAGTTGGGAAAAAAAAAACTGTTCTGGTGAAGATTAAGTGCTATCTGCTCAGAATTTAAACGTGGGAATCAAATGCCCAGTGGGATGCACCAGCAATAAGAGCTAGAGACAAATCTTTGAGGTCTTCCCTTAGACATGCTGGGAACATTTTTCCACTCAGCCTTGAAAGAGCCAGGATTGTTCCAAGTCACCCAAGTAAAGCTAAATTGTTGATCAGCATCCAGAGCAGGCCTGCCTGGTGGAGGCTGGAAAGAAAAATGGCTTTATTAGGGGCTGTCAAGGCACAGACCTGGTGCCATGCTGAAGATACAGTGCCTGTGACAGAGTCTGAGCAGGGACAGGTTCAGCTCCAGCAGCAGGAGAAACGGGCAGCAGAGCCTGCCTGCTTCTTTCTGCCTGCTGGGGTGGGGACACACACTTAAGAGGGCTAGGAAAATCACAGCCTGGAAACTCTTTCTCAGGCCTGAACTTCTCCTGCCTCTCAGCTCCATTCCCAGGCTGATATGCTGGTACAGCTTCAGTAAGAGAACAATTCTCCCAGGATGATAATTTAGTCAAAACAGAATGGAATCTGGTCAAAACAGAATGGAATTCACAATAAAAATTAAAACCTGGTGTTTTTCTGTGAGACACATCCTGAGCTATGGTCTCATGGATGTTTTCCCAGTTATCCAGTGCGCTACTGTCCTGTCCTAGCTCCACGTAACATGCTTTAAATACAAGCTGTTCCTTCAATAAAGTGACCTTTTATCCCTAAAGAGGTCCATGTGTGTTGCTGTTCTTGCTCTCTCTCTCTCTCTAGCACAGTAACCACACTGGGGTGCTTGGCTGGTGTACAGGCACAGGACATCAGAGCTGTGATCCTCTTCTCAGAGCAGAAACCAAGCTCAGCCCATTCTCAGCCCCATTCTGCAAAACTGACAGGCAGGAATGCTGTGCTCAGTGTGTCCAGCACACAAGCTGCACCATGTGTGCCCATCAAACCAAATCCAAATTCTGGTCACTGGAAGGCAGCCTGGTCTATTTCCTGTGCCCCTGGTGCTTCAGCAGGGAGTGCTCCTTAATTTTGGCATTTGGAATGATTCAGCATGGACAGACAGAGGCAGCTGCCTGTTCTCACCATCTCCTCTCCAAAGCAGACAGAGATGAGACAGCTCAAGATCAGATAAACCTAATAGTCACGTTAGCATGGCACAGAGCCCAAAGCAACATGCCAAGCCCCTCAGTTTATTCCTACATTGTTTATACATGTTTATAATCTTTAAATCATAGCTCTCTCCCGTACTGAAAGATCCCAAACAGATGCAACAATAAACTGAAATTCAAGACAAACAGATTGTGAGGCAGAGAGACAGAGCACATTCATTTGTGGTGAATCACAAATGCTGAAACAAAATAAATGAATCAGTCCTAAAGAGTCTAATTAATAAAGGTTAATTTATTTATCATCCTGGCTAACCTGATATCTCTGAACTCATCTAAATTAATGCAAAATGAACAAAGCACAAAAAGGGCAGCAGTAATTGGAAAGCCACAGTAGATACACTTTCCAGAAGCTTCTTTTTCTGCTGCATAAAAAGCATCCCAGGTTCACTTGGTCAGGTGCACAGCCAGGCTGGTTGGCAGCAGCATAATTAAAGGATGTTAATGGATTAACTCTTTCTGCCTTAGAGATCTGTCTTCCCTTCCTCATGAAAGACATCCAGGCCCAGCTGTCCCACACACAAAATGATGTCTCCATCTTGACCAATGCACACAAGGAAATGGAAGTGGAAAAAGGCTCCCAGCAAATCCAGCCTGGGACACTGACTGACTCAGAAATAGTTGTTTAATAAACTTAACCACAAAATCATTCCACTGTAATATGCTACTACTTTTATGTATCTGTATTATCCCCTAATTTACAGATAAAATTCAGCCTCTGGATTAGCAGAAACCTCCTTGCACTTGCTGGCTTGTGGTAATTGCAGATGCAGTGCCATACACACTCCCTCAACCCTGATGTCCTCTGAATCAGAGTTTTGTGGATTCTTTAAGAGGCAAAACTTAAAGAAAAAGGACTTTGATGGTTCACAAGGATGAAATTGATGGAAACACCACGCTCCAGGCTGAAGGTGCCTCAATCTTCCCACCACCCCCTGAGCCTTCCTGTCTAAGAGTCCAATAGCACAAAGCAAATCTAAGTTTTGTGCTTTCTGTTGCACCATTACAACACATTATCTTATGCTGGGTAAATCCAAGGTTCCCACAAGGTTATTAGCAGATTTTAATTTGGGGGTTCATGAGGTTCTCCCCTTCCAATTTGGCTCCTCAGTGTATAAGACTGATTTTTAATAGCATTAAACACAGGAAAAAATTTGCCTGATGTCTACAAAGACTGTTTCATGTTGCTGATAAACAAGTTTGTTAGGGATATCCTGATATTAACCTTTTCAAGCCCTTCCACATCCAGACACTCAGTTACATCCTCAGGAGGTATTCCTGTCTTTCATCATGAAGGAAAGATGTGGCCACCACTGAAAAACTTCAATAACAACCTACAAAACATGGTTTGAAACATGGAGTAAATAAATATAACAGGGGCAAAAAGTAGAATCTGAGATTATACAGCAGGGCTGTGGTCATAAGGTCACTAATTTTTTTATTTCTTTTTTTTTTTAAGAGCCCTTCTGTGCTGCTTGCCCTGTGCACTGTCAGTGACCGAATTTCATTTCTAAAGGCATAAGTGGCTGTCACTTGTAGAAATACCCATGAGAAATGGCAGGGGAGCATGTCAAAGCATTCCATTCCAAATGGCCACACAGTTTTTTCATCACTTCTTTCCTTGACAATTCTTCAGCTCTTAAGGAACTCTTTCCCCTTTCAGAAGACAGAAGAAAAAGGTGCCCAGGACTGTCTTTTTCTGATTTTTGGAAATAAAGATGGGTTCCTGCTGTCTGAGCAGCCCTGGGAGCTGTGATCCATCACTGGAGGAAATAGCAGAGCAGTTCTGGGATGTTTTAAAGGGCATGGCTTAACTGAACTGTAATTGACTTTCACTCATTGATCCAGTATTATTAGTGTTTGTTTAAAAATCAAAGGTTATTCAATTTGAAGTTATTTTGCTGCTTTCAGGGACTATAAATGCCATTTAACAGCACTAAATTTGATCAATTCATAAAAACAAAAAAAACTTTTGAGTTTTTCTTGTAGTAATGCTCTCTTCTTCCCCTCACTCCAATTTCTCCATTCCCAAATGCCTGTGGAGACTTCACTTAAGCTCCAGAGCAGCATCCACTGGGCTTTGGCTATTCCATTGCCATGAGTTCTACCCACTACCACCCATCAGCTTCCAAATGGGGACACAACCCAGGCTACAAGTTCTAGATATGGTCAGCAAGACCCTTCAGAAGGCTCTGGATGTGAAAACATCCATCTTTTTCTAGCATTTCACCTCGAGGCAAAACAGCTCCTGTGGTGCTTTCTGTGTTTATGGGCTGGGGCTGTTGCCACCAGGAGGTCCCAGGCTTCCACAAAAGGGTAGAACTCTTTCCCATTTAATTTCCAGTGGTCCAGATGACTTATTATTATTTCCATTTTGAAAGAACAGACATACTACAGCCTGAACACCCAGGTGGCTTAGTGAGAATTCATTTCCAACTGCTTATTCATTCACTATTGCAGGGGAAAGAGTTCCAGATATTTCATTTGATGAACATCATTTAAACATTTGATTTTTTCTCAATTATGAGGGAAATGTGAGAACACACAGTTTAAATACTGTGTACAACTCCATGATAAACAGGCCTTCTTGGGACAGAATTGTCATTATTAATCTCAATTCTCACCTCAGGCTGAGGCTGACAAAGTCAATGTCTTCTTAAACTTAATCTGATAAGAAATTCATTCAGTTTGCTGGAGTCCCTGAGGTCTGAGTCGTTAGGATGTGAAGTTTTCATAACAAAAATTATAGTGATATAAACTTCAATTTCCTGTTTTAAAAGCAGCCATTTTCATATAAGTGCGTGACTCCACCTGGGACTTGAAGAAAATGGTCAAGTGCTGCAGAAGAAAAGCTGTGAGCCACAGGTGCTGTCTAGAGGAAGAGTATGAAGCTCCTGGAATATTACTTGGCAAAAATATAGGCAGGTATTGAGCATAATTGGTAGTAACATGTATTAGATGCCAGGGCAGAGACTGGTTTTGTTTGAATCTGCACAGTAGCCAGCACAAAAAATGCCCTGGACCTGAGGCACAACAGTAGTATAAATAATATCAATAATTTAGGCACTGACCATATGGGAGCAGACCCAAAGCTAGAGCAAGATGAGTCAATCTGCTGCAGAGCAGGGAACTGTGCCAGCTTGTGCTGAGGAAATGGCCTGAGAGCTGATCCTGCTCGTGGGGACCAGATGGTGGTTTATGATATTTCTTTTTTCCCCATTTAAAGTTCCTCAGACTGGCAAGGGGAAAAGGGAGAGAGGAGTGGTGTGGTGCAGCAGGTTGGTGGGTGTTGATGTGGTGGGGAGTGGAACCAGGAGCATTCTCCCATTTGTGGAGTATGACATAGAATGAAACAGCACTGCAAGTAACCAAAGTTAGTCCTGGATGTGAATACATGCCTGCTATAGGGTGGAAGCTTTTCCACGTTCTCTTCCACTGAATCCAACAAAAGATCTGGCTGATTTACTCCAGATATGGGTCAGGTCCAAGTCTCCTACACATCCCTGCTGTGCCCTCCTCACTGAGCTCTGAGGGGAGTGCTAACGAACATGTGAGTCCACCAGCTCTCCTGCACTGCTCCACTCTACCCACACTTCCCACATGCAAGCAGTGAGTAAACTACCACACTACTTTACTCCTTTCCTTTCCTTTAAAAGGAGTTTCACTCAAGTTGAAATGTTGAAGAGCAGCAACTCCACAAAGCGCAGTGGGTAGGTCAAGAAGCTATTAAAGACCTCCCCGGTATCTTCAGTTTTTGGAGAAAATTA
The DNA here is from genome assembly GCA_013397375.1 of Toxostoma redivivum. Taxonomy (NCBI): domain Eukaryota; kingdom Metazoa; phylum Chordata; class Aves; order Passeriformes; family Mimidae; genus Toxostoma; species Toxostoma redivivum. Next base: position 2,710,620 of record VXBI01014838.1, read on the forward strand.
ATAATCTCCTGAGCAGGCAGCAGCACAGAGGAGGGAGTTTGCAGCAAGAAAAGCTCAGTGGCAGCTCTGCCTCACTCTGCCAGGCAGCAGCTCCCTGGAGAGCTCTCACCAGTATGGGTGGCAGGAGCTGTGGCTGGCAGGTCACCCACAGCCCCAGCATGAGCCTCACAGGGTTTGTGCCTTTCTCTGTGGCCATGTGTATGTGCGCTTAAACATACCCACACTTCCAAAATCTCAGTCAATGTCATGGATTGTGGGGCTTCAAACCCTGTATTCTATCATTTATTTCTGCAATGAAATGAAGATGTTGATCCAGCCAAGGTTTGCCAAGGAATTGTCACCTAAGTGGGCTCTGTGAAGGCACAGATGTGAGAAGAGAAGGAGCTGGAGAGACCTTAGAGCATCTTCCTTTAGTGCCTAAAGGATTCTGAGGGAGCTGGGGAGGGACTTTGAACAAGGGCATAGAGTGACAGGACAAAGAGGAATTTCTTTAAACTGACGAAGACTGTGTTTAGGTCAGATAGTGGGAAAAAATTCTTCTCTGTGAGTGAAGGATTTCCCAGAGGAGCTGTGATCCCTGGAAGTGTCCAAGGCCAGGTTGGACAGGGCTTGAAGCAACCTGGCTAGTGGAAGGTGTCCCTGCCCATGGCAGGAGGTTGGAATGAGATGATTTTTCAGGTCCCTTCCAACCCAAGCCATTCGGGGATTCTGTGTCTCTTGCAGAATGCTCTGGGCACAAATTGTCATTCCTGACCAGCCTTAAACTTGGAAGAGCATCCAAGGCAGGCAGAGCAAGCAGAAGTTACACCAAGGCTCCCCACACAGTCAGACACCACAGCACACTGCTCATGATCATCCCTTTCCCCCCAAGAAGCAGATGATTCCCCAAATCATTCGATTTTCAGTGCTGGGCTGGGGGGAGCTCCCACCACCTCCCCCAGCTGGGGACTGCAGGGAGCAGACCTGATTTCCACATTAGCACCCCCAGAGCCCATTTCCAGCTGTGGAGAGATTTGCTGGGTGGTGAAAGCACAGCAGGAGCTGCTCATTCAAAAGCAGAGAATGGCATCAATGAATTCCAGCAGAACATCTCTGCTTGCAGGGGAGTAGTGCAGAGCTGGGATGAAACCTCTGATGCTGCTGCTAATTGCAGCCTTTGCCCCACGGGAGCTGCTGTCTTTATTAATGCAATTATGATGTAGCCAAAGGCAGCAAATGCTTCTGTTGACCTTGCTGGGGGAACAGAGGCCTTCAGTCTCCACAGGAAATTGCTTCCTCTCCTGGCAAATGGCACATAACCCAGGGTTGTCCCATTCCTGCAGATTCACCATCTTGTCATTGGAGCAGACAGGATGGAAATTGCTGTTTGATGCCACCCCCCTCGCTCCTGCAAGTCAGAAATAAAATCCAACAGTGTTTCCTGTCTTTCAGTATGGGAAAATCAACAGTAAAACTTAACATTATACTAGAAGTCACTCTTGTATTATGAATTACAAAAAACAGTAATAATAACCCTTAAAGAGTCCTAATTACAGACATTTCTGAGCTGTGATTTAATTAATTTGATGACTGAATTCAGTTAGCCTAAAGGCATTCAATGGGGAGACCTGCTTTGAAAAAAACGCACATAAATTGAAATTCTATATTGTGGTAAGAAGGTGCCATTAACAATAACAGGACTGGGGAGGGGGGGAAATGTCTTAATCATTAAAGATTGAGATTTCTGACCACCCACTACAGACTTACAATCAAAGCAGGTTCCAATCTCAGAGCAACTTCCACTCCTAGTCAAAAGCACATTTCCTAAGGTTATGATATATCCTTAGCAAATAAAAATTTGAAAGAGGATGAACAGCTGTGCTTGGATTTTAGAGGACCAAAAAAACTATTCTCCAGACATTAGTCCCAACACTTTAACCCCAGGAGCTCTAGAGCTGCACTGACTGCCACCAAGATTTGAGTTTTCCCATAGATCAATCAGTGAAAAAGGAACATCTCACTATGGGATGTCTCAATTTGACAGCTCAAGGCAGACACAGAGTGGAAAATGAGAACTGCTGCTTTCCACACAAGTCTGCTGAGATCTAGGGAGGGCTGGGTGGCTTGTCCAATGTCAGTCAAGAAATCATCAACACAACTCTGGAACCTCCTGGTGACACTGGCCTACCTCTTCCGGTGGTAGCCCCAGGGCAGCCAGTGTGACAGCCACAAGGTCTTTGGCTGGGTGTCACTCCAGAATACACTGCAGCCTCCACCTCCAGCTCTTGTCATCCTTGAATATTTGTTGGGTTTTTTGGAGTCATCTAAAGCAAGGAGATCTTGCTTTAGCACGATCTTTTCTCAAAGCACCTGGAAAAAGGACAAAAACACCCACAAGGTTATATTGCAAAGCAGAGGGTTGAGAATTAAGAGAAACAAATGACTGCATGCAGAGGCAGGGAAGGCAGACTGGGCAGGTTGCCTGCACCTACCCTGAGGGCTGGCACAGACTGGGACAGGGCTCTGGGGAGCCCTGTGTCACCAGCTAAGGGCCCAGAGAGCTACAGAGCCTCCCACACATGAGGGAATAGGACATGGCCAGATGCTTTTAGTCAGATGACTCATAGCCAAGAAGCCTGGGGGCCAGAGTTTCAAAAGACATTATAATGCATTAGTCAACCTTAAAGTAAAGGCTTCTGTGGACCTCAGTATCTCAAAATAATTATGCCTTGGAGACATGCCCGAGGTGGCACAGCCACGGTGACAGCACAGGGAGCAGCTCTGCCCCTGAGCACCCCCCTCCAGCCCAGCCACCAACACCATTAACCAGCACAGGGGCATTTGCATGAATTTCCCTGTGCTTCTCCCAGCCCGTGGTAGCTCTCCATTCTGCATGATGCTGGAGTTTAGTCTCCTACTGTTCAGCATGAAAAACTGGCATAAAAGCAGCAGCTGGTGCTCACAGTATCTGCTCAGTCCCTAACACCACCCAGCATGTGCTAGTACTGAATATTGATGAAACTCAGATCTTATTACAACAGAGCACAATATGTTCCTTGCCTATGCATTGCCTTTAAGAACAAAAAAATAGTGCTAAATTAGGATCCAGGTCAGGTCCAGTTTCAGAAAACCCACTTAAGCCAAGGTTTGGGGGAAGCCTCGAGGGTTTTGCCTGGCTCTAGAGAGGATTGCTTTCTACTGCAGGAGTATAACCCAGCTGTAAATGAGCCCAGAGTTAGGGGGTGTCAGGGCTTCATCCATCTCTGCTTAAGAACACACTTGAATCCAATCTGATGTCACATGTCTTGAAGATAAAGGCAAATTAACCACTTCAAAGCAGTAAGTGCTTCCACGCAGCCAATTTTGTTCTTTCTATAGAATCCAAAATAAAAATCCCTGTTTACCAAAAATCAGTTTTTCATCTTGCTGCATTTCAAGTTCAAAATGGGAAATGAAATGTTATATGAGCTGTATTGGTGCAGAAATAGAAACACAAGTGTAAAGGATAAGACAACACTATTCCAGATATATTTTGAACAAGTTTTACTTCTGGGAATTTAGTGAACTTAGAACTGTGCATCATTGATTCATCCTTTGGTAGTGCTCCAAATTACACAAGATCCACATTATTAACTTGTGTAGTTGATAAAACACATTATGAATTCCCACATTCACCCCCACAACCAAAGAAATCTGGAGGAACAGCAAAAGCAGTTTTAAATACCCTGGTGGTCCTCAAGTCAGTAGAAGATTGTAAAGAGAAGAAAAGCTCTGAAAGTCATGGCAGGGGAATATGCACGTTCTTGCCTTCCAGGACCCACACAGGGCTGGTTCCTGATGATGGGGATGATCCCAGGCACCATCCCAGCAACCCTCCCCCACCTTACAGGCCAGAACAAGGTGGGAAAAGACCTCAAAGGGCAGCTCTGCACTGGGGGAGGATCATCTTCACACAAACCATAGCTTATTTCCCTTTTCTGACACCACGCTTGTGCTCAAGGGCCCTGGTGCCAGTCCTGGATTATCCTTCCTGTTGGGAAGTCACACTCAATGCTCAAAATAGCTGAACCTAAACCCATGACTTCTCCTCCCATGAACAGTGGGCAAAGAGAGCATTTTAGTTTTATATCCTAATTCTTCTCTGACATATTTGCAGCAGAGACTTTCTGTTTGACCTCATTTGCAAATTTAATAAGAACAATCTCTATCTCATCCTTGAGATGATTAATGAAGACACTGATTGACAGCAAACCCTTTGCAGAACCCCACTTTGTGAAGTTTTCTCTTTTGATAAGAAAGAACTTTCCAACCAGTTTTGCAACCACCAAATGAAAATGTTCTTCTAATGAGGTTTCTCTATCTTGATTATCAAAACATAATTAGAGAAAATAGAAAGCTTTATTAATGTCAATTTATACAAAAAACACTGCTTTTCTTTTGCTCATAAAACTGAATTATCACAGGAGAAAAATCAAAATGTTTTGGAAGCCACTTGTTCTAGGCAAAGCCCATGGGATGCTGCTGACCTCCTCACTATGTGCTAACATTTTCATTATTTGCTCCAATGTTTTCCTGGCAGATAAACTGCTGGTCTGTACATGGAGCTTCCTTAACCCCATTTGAATGGGAATTTTTTTTTTTAAATGTTTGCAGGGAGACATTACCCACAGTTTGCAATGTCTCAAAACCAGAGGTGAACAGCTCCATGGTGGAGCAAATCACCCTGTGGTGATTTTCCCCAGCCCCTAGGTGATTTGAGATCAACAATCCACACTTTTTAATTTCTCTTTTCCTGTGTTGGCTGCCTGGTGGCAGCTGCACATTTGAGTTGAATCTGAAGCGGTTCAACATCAAAACAAATGAGCTGGGCTTTGCTCCTCCACAAACTTCCCTCCCCTCCAAGGGAAGCCCAACACTTCCCCAGCTATAACAGTGGTGGGAGTTTGCACCACTTAATGAGTGGTTTGTCTGGAGTCTCTTCTGCCTTCACTCAGAGACAGGATTAAAAAACACACAAAGGAAACAGATTTCTTGTGTTTGGGCTTGGTTGTTTATTAAATCTTATCTAAAGTACAGAAAGTTCAGCAACACTTCTAGCTACCAGCTAAAAGGGAGCAAAATGGAGGTGAATCCAGCTAGTTAGAAAGTCTCTTAAAGCTAAACATTCCAATAGAGAATTAACACCTATAATATTTATACTTTTGACCCACTAACCATATTCCTGTGACCCTCAATGCAGCACTGACTGTCCAACCAGAAACTACTGCCTGAAATCATGGAGAAGAAGATGAACACTGAAAGACACCACCCAAAATCCTCCATCTTGTCCCACACCTATTACTATATTATAAAAACCTCAAATTCCAAACCCTTCACCATGTGAAATCACACACTTCTATTTAACTACACACCAGTGATTTTAACTCCATCACTCAAATCTGGAAGCCTTCTCCAAGGCCCCAGGTCCAAAGCAGTGTTCTCCTGGGGGTCAGTGCCAGAAAGCACAGACAGCTCAAACCCTAGGTTTCTGGGATCCAACAGCCAGGTGCTCTTGTGTCTAACACATTTGTGCAGAACATCCTCCTCCCTGTCCTTCCCAGTTCCCTCTCCATTTTGAGCCCTGGCTGTTTGTTCTGCCCCCCCAGGCTCACACACTAGGCTTTTGTGCTCCTCCTTAGTAGTTTGACCCAGTTTCCCTAAGTCTGGACCGCTCCGCTTTGCATCGTGACTTAGCACTAAAAAACAAAGCCTGGGAGCTGCAGAGACAAAGCACATCAGAGAGATCTGGGCCAGCACCGGCCTGTCCAGGGCACCAATTTCCCTGTGCATACTGATCTGAGGGCCTTGTGCCTGCAGGAAAACAGGGCACACGTCTCGGGATTGCAATTAGCGAAGGTTTGCGCAAATGCCGGGAAGGACGCGCCTGTGCTCGGTGCTCTCAGCACAAAGGAGGCTCTGCCCTGCATGATGGACGTGTCACATGCCAAACTGGAGGGACTGGCACAGGGAACTGGGAGCAGCTCTCCAGGCTGGGGTCTGGGAGCACAAGAAGCACAGGGCAGGGAGCTGGTGTGACCTCCTCCCACCACAGGAGGATGTGAAAGTGCTGGAGAGAGCCCAGGGCAGGCACCAGGATAATCACAGGGAGGGAGCAGCTCTGCTGGGCGGTGTGGACAGACACATTTAGAGAGCTGGAAAATTATAGCTTGAGAATTCTCTCTCAGGCTGGATTTCTCCTGCTTCTCAGGTCCATTCCCAGACTGATAAGCTGATAATAGCTTCAGACAGGGAGAGACCTTCCCAGGATGATAATATGGTCAAAACAGATTGGAAGCTGGTGAAAAACAGAGTGGAATTCATAATAAAAATTAAAACCTGGTGTTTTTCCCATGGGACACATCCTGAGGTATGCTCTCATGGATGTTTTTCCCAATTGTCCAATGAGCTACTGTCCTGCTCTAGCTCCACATAACATGCTTTAAATACAAGCTGTCCATTCAATAAAGTGGCCTTTTTTCCCTAAAGAGGTCCATGTGTGTTACTGTTCTAGATGTCTCTCTCTCTCCCTCTAGGGCAGTAACCACAGAGAAGAAAGGCTGGGAGAGTTGGGGCTGTTCAGCCTGGAAAAGACAAGGCTCTGGGGTGATCTAATTACAGCCTTCCAGTGCCTGAAGGAAGCCTACAAAAACAATAGAGAGAGTATTTACAAGGGACAGGACAAGGGGGAATGGATTCAAACCCACAGAGAGGAGGTTTAAATGGGATATTAGGAAAAAATTGCTAACTGGGATGCACTGGCACAGGTTTCCAGGGAAGTTGTGGCTGCCCCATCCCTAGAAGAGTTCAAGGCCAGGCTGGACAGGGCTTGATCCAGTGGAAAGTGTCCCTGCCCATGGCAGGGGGGTTGGAGCAAGACAACCTCTAAGGCCCCTTCCAACCCACACCATTCCATGATTCTGTGATGAGTTATTGCCCCTGGTACCTCCTGCTGCCCTCAGTGAGAGGAAAGAAGCAATAAGGAACCAGGGAGACTACATGAGCAGACCCATGGACAAAAATCTCATTTGGGTGCTCTCCTTGGTGCCAAGGTTTGAAAAGGCCCATGGTGAGGAATCCAGGAATTATTTACAGGCGGTTTGTCCAGCTGTCAAGGACTGCTGAGGAGAGGCTGCAAAGAAGCTTGTCCAGAGGGCAGATCAGCATCAAGGAAGGAATGCACTTGGAGACACTTAAAAACTGAAGGCAACAGCTTTGGTGCTGAAGACAAGCTTGTGCTGTGACAGGGAAAGGCAGCAGCAAGGATGCAGGCAGAGGGGAGGTGGAATATTTGCTAAAAGAAATTCTCAGGGAAGTTTTAGCAAGCAGAGTGGGGCAGGACTGTATTTGCTGAGGGATGAATAGGGCAGCAGCAGAGGTGAAGTCACATTCCCAATTTTCTGACATGTCTGGGTTTACCTGAATACCCAGTCGTGGTGTTCTTTTCCATCTCAATGGAAAACAGTCTTGATGAGAAGAAAACAGGATTCATGACATTGTCCAAGTTTACATTTTTCTGGAAGTCCATGAAGAGAAATAATAAGAGTTGGCTTGAGGTACCCCCAAACCTGCAGTAAGCTGAAGAGGCCCCAAACCCCAAACTGTGGCCGTGGAAGTTTTTAATACTTCCCCCTGCACTGTGTATCCCTGGCAGCCCCAGAAGAAGCACTGGATTCCTAGACTAGCTGACAGGCACACACAGCACACCTGCACAGCTGGACCAGAAGGGTTGAATTATAGAAATGTTAGGCAGAAATTCTGCAAAATTCAGGAGGAGCCTCAACATCAGGACCCAGAGGGAAATCTGAGTCTAAGGGAGCAACAGGGAGCTGACATGAATGATAATCATGATATTGCAGCAGATCAAGGAGGGAATGGCATGGGGAAGATCTGAGGACTCTGCCATGCAGAGATTGGACTGTGCTGGAACTCCAGAGGACACTGAAGAGACAGGCTGAGATTTTTGTATGGACAGAGGAAACAAAAGTGGAGTGGTCAGGCAGAGAGAGAATTTGTCTGCACAAAATCAGGAGCTGAGCATTTCTTGGAACCACAGAATGGTTTGGGTTGGAAGGGATGTAAAATTCACCTCATTCCACCCCCTGCCATGGACAAGGACACCTTCACTACCCCGGGTTGCTCCAAGTCCCATCCACCATGAGCACCCTTGCAGCAGGTAACAATTCACTGTAGCCTTGGAGCAGGGGTGCATGTCACAAAACAGTCCATTAAGGAAAGACTGGGGGAAGGTTACCCCTGAGTGACTGGGTGAGATAAATTAATCACATTTGTTGGTCAAAAATACAACTGATCATCATTTTTACTGCTGTAGAAGCACAGCTTAAAATAACTGTGTGGACAGTAATGAAGGGCCCTGCCAATCAACATGAGCAAGAGAAAAAACCCAAACCAAGATTATTTTGCTTTTGGAGCATTACAGGAGTAGGTTGCAACTTGTGTTTTACTTGTTAGCTGGCCAGCCTATTCCTCAGAATAAATCCAAACAGAAAAAGGCAAATTCAACTAACTGAATTAATTGCACCAGTGCAACCCCATTGCCTCTGGCAGTCAACCACAGCTCTGCTGGGGTACAGAGACACACACATCACTTGGTGAGAGCAGAGCTCTGCCCATCATCAATCTGCACTCAGGAGGGACAAACCCCAGCCCGTCTCCACGGTGGGAACACGGGCAGAACCCAGGAGCTGACACAAAGGGAGGGTTTAAGGAGCCAGGCAGGCTGGCAGGGGCTCAGCTGCTGCTGGAAGCAGCCAGGGCACTGGAAGTGAAGGGGATCTCTGTATTCATGGACATCTCAGGGCACCTTTGGCTCGCAGTGGGTTTGGACAGCAAACACACAGCACTGGGAATTGCTGCCTGAATTATTCAGCCTCCCTCGATCCAGTACTCACTGCTACTGAAGCACTTGGTGGGGAAATCTTCCTTTGACTTCAGAGGACTCCATATCAAACCCCAGTCATGCTTTTATTTCTATTTCTAGATGGAGAGGCTCTGAAATTAAAAAATAAAAACACAGGTTGACATGAAATTCCTGGGTTTTTTCGTATTTGCCACTGCACCTTTTTTTGTTTTTAATTGGAATAACCTAGATGTTTGCTTGAAAAGAAAGCAGGATCCCTATGGCAAATATTTGTCCATTCATTCACTTTCTTACAGTTTTTCTGCAAAATACAAAATCTTCTAGGCACAATCCACATATTCCATGGCACTGATCAAAGGTGTCATTATTAAAGAGGAGCATCACTGGACAGGGCATGTTAAAAAAAAATCATTTTCCCCTAACAAGACTCTCAGATCAGGAGCCCAGCATTGAAAAGCCTCAAAAACCTGTCAAATACGCAAAGTGAGTGGAGAAAAGGGCACTGAAAGGGTTGTGGTACAGAAATCCCACAGGGTAAGCACACACTCTGGAACCCAGCACTGCCATCACCAACAGCAGGGGAAAAGCTTGGTGCAAAGAGAAGCCCAGGAATGCAATGGAGCCATGGAATACAGCACAGAGGAGAGTGGGTGACAGGGACTGGGACACAGGGTGGCACTGGGGACTGCAAACACCTCAATGATGGTCAAACAAAGACATGCAGACCCTGAGCTGGGCAGGGCAGGGTTTAGGAGGGGCAGAGAAGGCAGAACCAGCAACTAATACATGAAAAGTGCATGGGATAAATTTAGACATAACTCAGCTGCAGACCATGAAGGAAGCAGCAGTGCTCTAAAGGCTCCTTCAGCAACAAAGGAAGAGCAAAGGTGTAAAGGTGTGTCAGCAAACAAACAACTGACCCTGGGCAAGACAACTAAAACCACCCCTGAGAACATCATATCCTTAGCAAAGGATATAGGCACTGGCAAATTGATGTAACCAGAAAGAAACCACCAATCTCAAGAGCCAGGGGAACAAGGCAGGGATGAGCATAAACCCCTTTCCCCAAAAGAGGGGTAAAATCCAAATGCATGTTTAAATACTTCAATTATTTTTCTGTAAAAACTTACCTAATTAAACGACTAAGATATTGCATATACCAGTAACAGGTCCTGGGCTTTGCTCACACATTAGATGTGCTTCCTTTTCACCTGCAGTGACAGCAGAAATGGCTTTAAGCTGGCAGAGGTATTGGGAAGGAATTGTTCCCTGGGAGGGTGGGCAGGGCTGGCACAGGGTGCCCAGAGCAGCTGTGGCTGCCCCTGGATCCCTGGAAGTGTCCCAGGCCAGGTTGGACAGGGCTTGGAGCAGCCTGGGACAGTGGAAGGTGTTTCTGCCATGGCAGGGGGTGGTACTGGATGATCTGAAAGGTCCCTTCCCACCCCCAAGCCCTCTGTGAGGCTGTGATTAAGCAGAACATTAGCAGCATTAATTTCTGAGTGAAAAGTGGACCAGTACAAGGTGCCATTTGTGAATTGTTTACTAGGATTTGGTGAGTCCTTTCCCTCTGGCTGGGTTTTCCTGTGGAAGGGACTCTCCCCAGCTGCAGCTGGTGTTACTCACTCCCCATTTTTCTCCCTGAACAGACTTTGCAAAGAAAACCCTCAGTTTCTGACAAAGCCACAAATTAATTTGCTGTTATACCCAGAAGCTGCAGCGAAGGCTGCCGTGTCTCAGTGACATTGTCCCCTATCCCACAGCACCATCTCGTGGGAGACTGCAGCTTGGAAAAACCCACCAGCAAAACCACCAACTTGGAATAAATACACTTCCAAGAATGCCACTGCTCTTCTCTCAGCTCCAAATTATGTTTCCAGAATATGCAAATATATACATAACCAAGGACATGACTATGCCCATATCCTACACGAAAATTTAGTCTGTAGTTAATATAAGAAGTCGTCATCATTTAATGTCCTGTTAGTGGTTTAAATAAAATCACTTTATTGCTTGGACAACTGCCCAACAAATAAGGGCCCACATCATAAATATGCACACATAAAAATTGCCATCAGTACTCATTAGAGTAGCTACCTTGTTGGCAGACTCAACAAAAATGGAAAGGAGATTTGCTTATGTGACAGCATAATGTCTGTAGCCAAAATAAAAATGGCTGAACAAACACAGAAAGCACAAGCAAAGAAAACTACCCATGAAGTCAGATGAATTTAAAATCCATCAATCAATCAATCAATCAATCACATTTGATTGAATCAAAATCAAATGAAAAATCAAATCAAACACAGAGTGTGTTGCTTTGTTGTCAGTTTTCACAGCTTAGTCAAAATAAGGCAAGGGAAAATTCTTGCAAATAGTATAAAAAACACAGTTAAACCAATACATACAAGACACTGTATATTATGTATATCTGCACAGCAGGATAAACGCTGCATCTTTGCAGGGCTTGCAGTGTTTCCCCTAAAACATCAAGAAGTGACAGGGAAGCATCTCCATGGCACAGCCTCACCCCCAGTTTATCTTTCCAGGAGCAGAAGTGCAGAAATGCACCTGGGTCTTTTCTCCCAGGTAACAAGCGTCAGGACAAGAGGAGGCTATTACAAAAATTTCTTCACTGAGAGGGTTGCCAGGCATTGGAACAGCTGCCCAGGGCAGTGATGGAATCATCAACCCTGGAGAAGTTTTATAAAAATGGTGTAGATGTGATGCTTAGGGACATGGTTTATTGGTGGCTTTGGCAGTGCTGGGTTAATGGCTGGAACTTAATCTCAAAAGGCTTTTCCAAACTGAATTATTAAACTATTGAATCATATTAATTATTATTGATTGAATTATTTGAACTATTTAGCCCATCTGTGAAGTGCCATATTGCAATTCCATCCTGTCACAGAAGACCTTCCAGTGCTGCCTGCTCAGCTCTCACAACAGGATCAGTGAGAATCCATGCAAACCCCTGACCTGTACTCACGTCCAAGAGCTGGCAAACCCTCCACCTCAAATATCCCTGAAAAGAATCCCCAAAGCCATAAAATAGTTTCATAAAATATCTCCTTGTCTGGTCTGGGAGATCTTTCAGTGGGCCCAAAACCACATGCCTGAAGGATATATAAGAGAAGCTTACAACAGAGGAAGTTTTCATCATCTCAAGAACGTGTTTGTATTTGTGGTTCTTCTTTTGGAGGCCATGACTGAAGTGGACCAGCTATTGTTGGGATGATTTTTCCAATATTTACAAGATTTTCCATGGCAGCACTGCTGAGTGTCAAGGAAGAGGGGGCCCAGACCCTGGATATGGGCGAGGTTCCTGCCCAGAGAATGTGCCAGGCTTAGACTCAGAGCCTGTTCTTTCTCCTGAGGTTTCCTGGAGAGCATGTTGGGAGGTGGAATTACCACGTTAAAAACCATTGTTTAATGGAATTTTGCTTATTTTCTACATGGAAAAAGCATGATTTCTATCTCAGCAACCTGCCTGCAGCTGCAGATTTGCAGGATTCTGGGAAAAACAGAGGAGAAAGAATGCTCCCAACCCTGGGTGCTGCAGGACATCAGCTGAGTCCCACCATGGGCCATGGGGACACCCAGTACCTTCACCTGCTGGGAAAGCATCACCAGAGCCTATTTCAACAGCACTGCTTTCCCTGATGGGCCTCCACACAGATATCCCATAAAAACATCTTCTGCTGCATCATTAATAAAATTATCATCCTTTTTAGAAACTCTCACCCTTCTTAGCCAATGATGCAGTGAGAACAGTGGGAGTAGCAAACAGCTGTTCTCTGCTGCAAACATTTGACATAAAGCACATCAAATTAGCAGCTAATGCCTCTTCCCTCCACAGCCCACAGCTCTGGGAATCTCCTCTGGGAGCAGCAGCCTGCACACAAAGGCACGAGCCCCACATGTTTGGCTGCACCTCCCACCTCCATACCCAAAAGTAGAGTTCAGCCTTGGAGCTGTAGGAGCTCCCAGGTCCTGCAGATCCCAGCCCTGGAGGGTTATTAATGATCTCCGTTTATACCACCATGCTGGAAATGTGGCATGTCAGGCAGCCAGGAAGATTCCAGCTGCTGAGCCAACCTCCAGATGATTTATTTTTGCAAACAGGGAGAGTGAGCTGGTGGTGGGGAGAGCACTGTGCGCCCTGAGCCCATGGACAGGGAGCAGAGCCAGCACCTCATTCTGGGCTGAGGAGGGAGCCAGCAGACAGAGGATCTGTGGTTTCTCCATCCTGCCCTTCTGCAGCAGATGCTCTTTGCTCTGCAGGGCTCAGGAGCAGGGCGAGCCCACCCCTGTGGGGCTCACAGGGCAGAGCCCAGAGCTCACCCCACGGCTTTCTGCACCCCCTGGAGGGATGAGCACGCAGCCTGCGCAGGGAAGTTTGTTTAGTCCATGTCCTGCACAGACTGTTTTGTGCAGATTTTTGTCTCAGCCACGAGCACTTTGTGCTGTCTCCACCCAGGAAAGGCTGAGCTGCCCTCACAGGGAGTCAGCTGCAAGCTGAAACCTCCCAAAACATTCCAAGGGTCCACTCCCGTGGGCTTTCTCCAACACTTATTAACTCATTTATCACACCACCAGCCCATCGGCTCCCCAGTGCTTCCACCCCTCAACTGACTGTAATCAAGCCTGGATGGTCCTTTGTTTTTCAGAGAAGTGGCTAAGAGGCAAAGATGGAAAGGATTTCTGTTGGCATCCAGATCTTTGGGTACTAGCTGTGATGTGACATTTGGGAATTAAAGCCCAATGTGGAAAAGCTTCAGTCACATTTCAAAGACCAGATGGAGGCTGAAGTTCCTCCCTAGACTGCAGGACTTGCTTGGAGCAGGGGATCAGAGACCAGACTCTCCCTATCAGGTGCACAAACTCTCAGCAATTACACTGAAATGGGATTTCCATTAATGAGCAGTAATTAGGGCTGCTCTCAGAGCCAAGCAATTCCCAGCCCATCCGGGGGGTGGTGGCTGTGCCCTTGTGCCCCAGCCAGCTCATTACAGGAGCTTCATTTGCCACCTTCAGGGCAGACAACACTGCAGGCACCTTACCTGGCACTGTCCCCTGTCAGCAGCACCAACGTGGCCTTCCCCACACTGCACAGAGCACGATGGAATAACAGAGCTGAGACAGGCAACCCAGGGGTTAAGCTGTAAAAAAGCTGAGAATCTTCCTTATACGAACTACCTGATTCTTATTCAACATGGATCTGTTCCACTGCATGAAAGTTGGTTTTATTGATATTACACGCTTTGAAGGCTCTACAATGACTAAAACTTGTAAAAATCCCATTTTGCTCAAGCTCTCAAGAAGAAGAAAAGCCTGTGTTTTATTTCTGAACAGGCACTCATCCCAAGAAATCTCAACTCTGCTAGTTACTAGTGAGCTGACACCAAGCTGCTGAGCTTGGGTGAGAGGAGCTGAGTGCAGAGGCCAAAGTGCTGCAGCCACATTTCCAGAACTGCTCCTACAGGGATGCAGGACCCAGCTGCTGCAGAGCTGAAGTGTCACAACTCAAATTGCCAAAGACAGAGCCTTCCTCATACTCCACGCAAGCACTTTAGGACACGTGCTGATCAAAACTTGAATTCAGGAAAATTTTTTAAGTGTGTTAGTCATGTTTGGCTGGACTAAATCCCCTTGAACTCTGGGGGTTTTGTCTCTGCACTGGCTCTCCTGTGGATTTTGCTGCCTGAGCTCTGCTGATTAGAAACACTCTTTAAACAACACACAAAACAGATTTGAAAGATGAGGAGGACATGGTACATCCAGGGCACAGGGAATGGAGTAAGTGAAAAGCCTTCTCACTTGATCAAAGGGACCTCCTTATCATATTTAAATTTACAACTCATTTAAACTTTTTTGGCTTGCTTTTCACATCCAGCCAGTCTTTTCCCTCACATATGGACATCCTCACTCCTCTTCTTCTTTGCAGGAAGTTGCTGGCCCAGCCTTTTTCCCTTCCCACAAGGTGACAGAAACCTTCTCTGAGTCTGATCAGCACAAAGAGTTCCACCCAGGGAGGTGTGAGAACCATTCACTGCTTCTTCTGAGCCCTTCCAAGTTGTACCTAGATTTTCCCTGGAGGAAGGCCAGGCTGAGCAAAATCCGTGATCACCCAAATAAACCCCAGGATGAGCTGCTCAAGGATGTGCATCACAGCCACAGGGAACAGACCCAGAGCTCACAGCAGCACAGCAACCACAGGAATTTTCCCCTCAAGGACTCTATCTCCTAGTAGAGAAAATAGTCCTTGCAACACAGCTCTTCCCTAGGGCTGTCCACAGGAATAGCGCTGACCTACAGCTGTGTTAGGGCTGGAAACTACACTTGGCAGCTGCAAACAATTCCTTGGTTTGTAAAGGTGTTCACAAACCACTTAGCAAGCAGTAAAGCCATTGCAACACTCGCTATCTGCTAGGAAAACAGCGCTGGTAGACAAAGACTGCAGAAGAATTCCCTCCCAGCATCATCCTTGAACAGTCACAAGAGAGAAACCAGCCCAGAAAGTGCCACGGGCAAAAACTGAGAGGAGGAGCCAGAATTTGCACTTAAATAGAACTTAAATAGAATTCCACACTCCATGTGGAGGGTGGGTCCCAGGTGAGGCTTTTTGGGACTTCAGGCTCATCAGCACTCTCAGGCCAACCTGGGGGCTGCTGGTTAATCAGAGACCCTGCTGGGATGAGTCGAGCTCCATAATGGTCAGTGCAGCTGACAGAGAAAGCCAAATTACCTTGGGAATCCCAACAAAGATTAAATACGAGTGTGTTATTTCCTTCTCCTCTGTGGTCACTTGCTATGTCTATCCAATTAGTAAATGTTGGCAGTTTGTTTTTAAAGCTACAAAGTGCAGTTCTTGCTTTTCTTAGGGGATCTCTCCTCAGAACAGCACTGATTCTTTCAGGAGCTCTCTTCCTTATCGCTGTTCAAGTCCTGCCCTGGGTTTCTGATTACAAAGTCTTTTCTGAAGGGTGAGTGCAAGTGTAGCTGTGCTGGCACTGAGCTCAGAGCTCCTGGGCACTGCTCTAGCTGCAGGATGTTGCTAAAACTTCAGGCTTTGATTGTTTATTTCTTTCATTTCTGACAGATATTTTTTAAAAGCTTGTTATGCATACTGGAGACTCCTTAAAAGCCAATTAGTGGTCAGCATATCAATGAAAGTGTCCAGGCTTGAAAATTTTCATATAGCAGGAGGCTGTAATTTCTCAGTGGTCATGTTAACAAAAGGAAAGCGTTTATTTAGATTTTTCCTTTATGTATTGGAGAATACTCCAGGTTTTGGTTGAGCTACTGCCCTTCCTTCCTTCCTCCCTGGCTGAACATCCTCAGGTGTCTCTGTTGGCTGTAGGGGTGATGGACACCTGTGCTTTCAGATCTGGCTGGGTTTTACATTTCTAGTGTTGTTAAACTGTTCTATTTGGTATCCAGATAATTTATATCCTTTAGCTATGAGCCCAGTGTTTCAATGGTACTTTTCCTTGCACAAACCCAGCAGTGTGATGGGACCCAAGGGAAGGCTTTTTGCCCTGCTAACATGCTGTGGCAGTGCCTAGAACAGGCTGGAGTGCTCTGGGCAGGACTGGAGCCCCTCCCTGCTCCAAGGGAAACGCACTAAAGCAGTAAAGGTATCAGGCACACGGATACAAAATTCAAATTAAATACTGGATAAAATCGAGAGGAACTTTGTATCACTTTTATGTATAAAGGCAAAGATAATAACATTTATAAGGATAATTGTTTATGAGCGTTCTTCTACAGCGCTGCTGTATCTGCAGAGTGTTGAAAACCGTTTTCACTTCTTTTTCTTTTTCTATCTTTTTTCCCTGTTCCCGAAAGCAGCGCAAGGGCGGCTGCGCCCTTCCCTGCGGCCACCAGGTGGCGATGCAGCCCCGCCCAGCAGAAATGGGGCAGAAAACGCAGATTTGGGATTTTTGTGGGATTTTGTTGTTAAGGGCTTCGGTTTGCTTTGGGCTTTTGAGTCAGGAGAAGATTCATGAGCGAGAGAACCCACTTGGCCCATGGTCATTGTCCCTGTCCCAAACAGCAACCCATGAGAGCTGAGCAGGGGGAGCCCTCAGCTTTTCTAGGGCCACTTTGGTGCCCTAAATTCCCACAGCCATTCCTGGACCACAGCAGCCATCTCCAGCCTGGGAGAGCCAGGCTGCCTGCCAAGGTCCTGGAAGTGCCAAGGTCCTGGAAGTGTGGCACTTCCCTAGTCCTACAAGAGTGGGATGTGCTGAGTGCTGTGCTGAGTTTCTGGAGCAGGATTCTGCTCATGAACATCCCCATCCTGCCACACTGCAGTGTCACTGGTGTTGGGGACAGCCAGCATGGGGGTCCTGCACTGCTGTCCCTGCACAGCCCCATTTCCCAGGGTAGGGGAGAGCAGAGCTGGGCAAGAGGAGGGCAGGATGGATCTCAGTTGGATCACAAGATCTGGTGATCTTGTACCCCAAAAGCAAGAGCCACCCCACTTTTTCCCCAAAGCAGGTCCAGGAGCACTGAGCAGCAGCAAAACAGCCCAGAGCCCACATGGATTATGCCTGCAGGGGAGAGCAGAGCCGGGGGGGNCTCTGAAGCTCTTGGACTTGCTCTGAGGGCTGCGTGGGGAAGCTGTGTTGACAGGAGAGTGTGAGCTGCAAAGTGCTGGGAGGTAGGATTGGCTCAGGGAGAGGCTGGTGACAGAGCAGAGGGTGCTGCAGCATCCTGACCTGGTTGGCCCAGGAGTGGGGGCAGCTCAGGGCCAGGGAAGGAGAGCCCAGAGTATCTCATGTTTGGTTTTTTCCCTACACCTGCACGTTTTTAATCCTTTACTGCTGGTCCATGAGAAGCTTGTGCTGTGCCATGGAAACAGGGCCCTCATCACAGGGTGCCCTCAGCATCTGCAGGGCTGCTCTGGTTCCCTAAATCCCCCTGACCATTTCTGGGCCCAGGGCCTCCATCTCCAAACACCAGCAGCCATTTCAGTGGGCAATGCCCTCCTGCTCTGCTGTTCAGCACTGTGTTGGCACAGCTGTCTGTCTGCAGGCTGCTGCTGAGCCCAGAGCTGTTGGCATGTCTGGTTCTTCCTCCTTGCTCTTGTGGAATCCAAGCTGTAGGGGCAGAGAAGCAGTGCTTCCCACCCTGCTGATGCTGGAGGAGGGAGCCAGGGTTTGGGATGCAGCTCAGGTTCTGTGGAGGGTCTGACTGGTGGAGGTGGGATTGGCTGGAGCCTCTGGAGCTGCTTGCTGGGCACAGCACCTGAGTCCTCACCTGACAGGGACAGCTGAGCCTCAACCTGGGCACCTTCCCAGAACCACTCTCTCCTGCCTGGCCAGAGGTTTTTGCTGGTATCTCTCAGGCAACAGCCGATTTGGGAGAAATCAGTATCATTTCTGATATGGGGATGGTGGAAATCCAAGGCAGCCCCATTGCTATGGCTGCTGCAGACCATGCTGATGCAACATCATGTTAAGCAGCTCTGTAAGCAGATGTGCCACAGCTGGAAACCAAAGCTATTCCCTCGGGTGTGAGCGTGGCCTGGCAGGCCACACAGAGTCCCCTGTGCTCCCACAGCCTCCCCTGGGATGCTTGGCTTCAGGAGCCTCCATGGCAAAAATCCCCTCAGTGGAAGCAGCACTGGGGAGGGGGGAGCACAGCTCTGACAGTAAACAATGCATGTAGGTGTTTTAAAATAATGCACTTGGGATATTTGTCACTCAAACATGTATGAGTGTCTATGAAAAGTGCTGGAGAGCAGGTGCAAACGCTGTTTGAAGGGGAATGCTGAATGTTGGCTGAGCATGACAACCATTTCTACATCTTTTTTCCCTAAGAAACTGTAGAATCATCAGCTGGGCCAGGTTCACTGGGTCCATGTGCACCCTTGGAGACCGAGGACTCAGGCCCTGCCTCCTGCCACTCCTCAGTGGTGTTGTTGCACTTTGCTACAAGATTTTTATCACCCTAACCTGTAATGCACCTGACAGCCTCATCAGAGGGCTGGAGAGAAGCCAGCATTGCCACTGGGAGCCAGAGAAGGAGAAGGGAGTGTGCAGAGCCCAGGGCCTGATTTAGAAGATGTTCAGGTGTGAACACTTGCTGCTGGTTCCTAGTTCTCCCCTGCACTTTGCACTGGAGACACAGATTTTGAATGTCCCCCTGATCCCCTGGGGTGCTCCTGCCCTTGTCCACACCAGTTGTGCCATTGACTCCAGTGCAACCCCGAGCTGGTGACAGCTGGGATCTGCAGGATTGGTGTCCCTGTACCAGGAGCCAGCACAGGGTGATATTGCCTCTGGCCACCTCTCCTGTGTCCCCTTTTCAGGCCCTGGTGAGCCTGAGATGGGCCATGGGTGGCCCTGCTCAGCCCCAGCCCCATCTCCAGTGGAGGGATGCTGATGAGGACACCTTTCCCTCCCACTGCTCAGGGATGTGCTGGATCCTGGCTCCTGCTGGCTGCCAGCCAGACCTCCTGAGGGCCCAGGGGGCTGGTTAAGCTCATTGCTTTCCTTTCAGAGGCTTCAGAAAGCCGCCTACCCACATTTAATTCAAATTTATTGAATAATTCTCCTGGGACCAACCAGTTCAGGACTAACTACTACAACAGAGCATCAATGAGATCAGTTGGCAGGGCTCTGGCCATGGAGTGCTCTGTCCCCTCCTGCACAGCTCTGTGGCAGTGCCAGGGTGATGATGGTGAGCACAGGGCAGCCTTGGCTCAGCTCTAAACCTGGCTGCCTGCATTGTCTCCAGCCCCCAGGGATGTTCTGAGGTCTGGTAATATCCCTCCCACTTCCACCCCAAACCTGCTCCTGCCTTTGAGCCCTGTTCCCTTGGGCAGCAGTCCCAGAATGGGGCTCAGCCCTCACCTGCCTTCAAAGGCTGTTGCCAGCTCTGCAAAGGTGGTGAGACACAACATGCCTGTGGGGGTGCACAGGTACCACTGGATGCACATCCCGCTGTGATGGGATTCATGCCCTGTCCTCTTTCAGGTGCTGCATTGGGTTTGTATGGCCAGGTTTACAGGCAGGGTTTACACCCATCTTGGGGCCAGGGATTGGCTGTGCTGGACATGAGGGAAGCTTCTGGCACCTTCTCACCATAGCCACCCCCATAGCCCTCCTCCCGCCCCCAAAACCTGGCCACACCAAGCCAATAGAGGTACAACAATCTGAGACCACTTGGACAGGAGTGGGGACAAGGCAGAGCCAGGCTGGGAGGGAAGGGATGAGTCCCCGGCTCCAGCAAGCAGGCTGTGAGTTATGAGATCTGGCAGAGCCTGGAAGGAGGGCTTCCCTGAGGGAGGCTGCTCTCTGGGAAAGCCTTTTCACTCTGTGCTCAGCCCCAAGCAGTGTTTGGGGCACATCGTGTCCCTCGTTATGGCATCCTGGGGGTTGTTCCCAAGGAGCAGGCTGCGGACATGCTGCCCTCATCCCTCGCTCCCCTGCAGCTGTGTGGCTCCTCCAGGGCAGCCACCGTGTGCCCAGTGTTATGCAATTAGCCACTGCTCGGAGCAGAACTAATGATCATCATTAATGAGCGCAGCGCTGGTGGGTCAGCGCCTGCCGTCCCGCTCAGGGCATGTGCATTCATGCAGGACTGAGTCACGGCGCTGCTAATGATGCTGCGAGCCGTGGGGAGAGCAGCTTCCCGCTAGCCCTGGGCACGGGGCACGGGCTGCTCTGCAGCACGTACAGAGGGGCAGGTCCGTGCCGTCCTCTGCCCATCCCTTGTGCCCTGCGCTGTGGGGCAGGACCTGGCACTGCTCAGCCTGCTTTCCTGCAAGGTGAGGTGCCAGAGCCTGGAAAATGGCACCTGTGGCTGCGATGCATCCTGGAAAGGGCAGGATGCCCGGGAACCTTCCTTTCCCAGTACAGTGGCTGTGCTGCAGTGTAGGGCTGGGACACAGAGCCCCTCTCGTCTTCCTGGGGTCCTTTATTCCGCCCACATTGACCTTGTCATGGTCATAAGCTGCTGACAGGCTGGAGACACCGCCTTGGCATTCATGGAGCCACGGGGGGGCTCAGCAAGCCGTGGCCAGAGGCACACACCGGTTTACAGCGCTTGCTCAGGCCACGAGCCGCAGGGAGTGATACCTGCAACAAAAGCCTGGGTTTGTCGTACAATTCTGATTTTCCTGTGTGGGATGCACAGCTGGCTTAGGGCAGAGCAGGAACGCGATCCCAGCTTGTGTCCAGAGGGTGCTTGGGGAGGAGGGCAGGGGGCTGTGAGCTGAACAGAGAGGGGTATTGAGCAGTGTCCTAATAAACCCCATGTGTGTTTATTTTGGGCGGATTACGACCGAGACGTGCAGCGGGCACTGCCCCTCTGCCAGGCTCGGGTTTGCCCCGGGCAAAAGAAGGCGCTGCCTTGGGGCTGTGCTGCCCAGCATTAAAAATGGAATCTGAGCAGCGAGGTGGTGCCAGGGTCTATGTGATGCAGCAGAGCATCGCTTCCCGTGCTGAGGCCACGGCGGCCGTGCTGCCGCGCGGGAAAGCACAGAGGAGCATTTTACAAATACAGCCAAGGAGCATTTTTCAAACTCAGCCTTTGGATGCTCCGCAGTGGGTTTGGGGCCGGCTGGTAACGTACGACAGACGCGGCGGGTGGGTGGGAGCAGACTTGAACAGGCACTCGCTGCTCCAGGCTTCCCCCTGGAGAGGCACTGTGCGCGCTCCTGCTGTTGGGAAGGCAGCTGGATCCGAGCCTGGGCAGCGCGGCGGGGAGCGGAGCTGTCTCAGGGCATCGCCACCAACAGGGGTCCCGGGGACCTCCCCCCCACGGGGCACATGGGGGACTTGCAGCTCCAAGGATGCCCCGCACTGACAGTGATGCCCCGGGGGACTGTCACCCTCAGCATCCCGCGGGGACCTTCGCCTCTGAGCCTGCCCCGAGGGACCTGCGCTTACAGGGACACCCAGGGGACTCGCAGTGCTCAGGACACTCTGGGGACCTCCTTCCCCAGATCTGTCCTGAGGGACACTTACCCTCAGGGGTGTCCCAGGAACTGAAATGCCCCGGAGTAACCCTCCTCCGCAGGGTTACCCCAGCGACCTGCTCTGCAGGGGAGACGCGGGGGGAAACCGTCCCCAGGGATGCTCCAGGGACCCGCCAGGAGGGACCTGCCATGTCACGGCTCCCCAAAGGACGCGCGTTGCTGAAGACACCGGGGGGGACCCCTCACCCCGGGGATGCCCTGTGCACCGGGGATGCCCTCATCCACCGGGAGGGACAGCAGGGCTACGGGCGGCGGTGGCAGGGTGGGATGGCG
>VXBI01014838.1:2732823-2809320 GCA_013397375.1 Toxostoma redivivum
GGGGGCCCGGCCCGGCGGCAAGGGGCCCGCGGGGCGCGGTGCGGTGCGGCCGAAGGGCCGGCGGCACGGAGCCGAGACGGCGGCCCCCGGGGCGAGAAGGACGGGGTCGGGACCCCGCTCGGTGCCCGGGCCCGGGCCGGGCGCCGGGCTGACCGACAGCAGTTCGGAGGTGTCGGACTGCAGCGCCTCGGAGGAAGCGAAGCTGATGTCGCTGGAGCTGGGGCTGAGCGGCAGCGATGGCGAGTCCCCGGGCAGCGCCCCGCCGCCGCCGCCCTCGGCCGGAGAGGCGTCGCCGCTGCCCGAGGAGCCCTCGGCCGCCTCCGTGGCCAGCAGCCGCCTGCAGCTCAGCACCTCGCTCGCCTTCTCCGACCTCACCGAGGAGCTGCTGGACGCCGGCACCGACGGGCTGCTCCGCGAGCTGGAGGACCTGCGCTCCGAGAACGACTATCTCAAGGTGGGCACGGCGCGGCGTGGTGTGGCATCCCTGGCACGGCTCTGTGTGGAGTGACATCGCTGTCACGGCTCGGTGTGGCAGGGCATCCCTGGGCAGTAGTGGTACAGCATGGCATCTCAGGGCACGGGTCGGTCAGGGTCAGCATCCCTGGCTATATAGCGTGGTTTAGCGTCCCAGAGCTTTGCAGGGCATCTGAGGGCATGGCTCAGTATGGTGCGGCATCCCTGGGCTTAGCATGGCATGGTGTTGAATCCCAGGGCAGGGTCAGCATGGCTTAGCATCCCTGGGCACAATAGAACATCCCTTGTCATTGCAGCGTGACATCCCTGTGCAGAGCGCAGCATGGCACAGCATCCCTGTCAATGGCATGGCATGGCATGGCATGGCATGTCAAAGCATGGCTCAGCATGACACAGCATCCCTGGGAATGGCATGATGTGGCATGGAACTGCATCCCAAGGTGTAGCTCAGTGTGGCACAGCATCCTTGGGTCCAGCCTGGTGCAGTTCAGCATGCCAGGGCATGACTGGGCATGGGGCACAGCTCAGCTCAGGATGGCCTGGCTCAGCCTGGCCTGGCTCAGATGGGCAGCACGGCACAGCATGGCTGGGTGCAGGGCTTGGCATGGCTCAGCCCAGCCTGGCATCCCTGAGCATGGCACAGTCAGGGGTGGCCTAGCATGCTGTGGCTGGGCTTGACTTGGCACAGTGTAACATGACAAGATGTAGCGCCTGGCTTGTCTAAGCCTGGCATGGCCACACTAAACTTAGGGCAGAGCCCAGCTTGGCACAGCATGGCTCAGCTGGGCATGGTCCAGCGTGGTGTGGCGTGGTTGGGCACCACTCAGCTCAATGTTCCATGGCATGGCTTGGCACAGGGCAACCTTTGGCACAAGGTGGGCCAGGTTAAGCCAGGCGTGACCCAGCTGGGCGTGGCTTGCCCTGGCACGGCACATGGGGTGCAGCATGACCGAGCCTAGCATGGACCCAGCTTGGCATGGCAAGGCTTGGCACAGCCTGGGCTGGCACAACTTAGCAAAGCACAGCTTAGCTTGGTATGGAAGTGCTCAGCCCTGTTGGGCATCCTGGGACACAGTATGGCATAACCTGACCCCGTGCAGCTGGGCATAGCCTGGCAGTTGGGCATGGCTCCCTGCTGCTCTCCCTGTCTGCTGCTGCTGCCAGACCCTGGGGACATTTTCCAGCTCTCTTCTTCCCGCTGGTTCCTGTGCTCCCTGGGGCCTTTTTCCAGGTCTGCCTGGTTCATAGGGATGTGGTTGAGCCAGGGCAGATGTGCTGAGAGGGGACAGGGACACGGAGCTGTCCCACCTCTGGTCACACATCAGCCTGATGGGCACCAGCGCCCACCAGGTGCCACATCCTGGGGCGGCTGCAGGCATTTTGTGCCCCCTGCTCTCCTTCAGGGTGGAGCTGTGGCTGAGCTGCTTGAGCAATCACCTGCTGGCAAGCTCAGGCTGGGTACCAGGGTTCCCCAGCTGCTTTTTGGGTGCTGCAGGCTGGAAGTCAGGCCAGCTGTCCTCTGCTGCTGCCCAAGTTTGTGAAAGTGTCAGGATTCCAGCCCGGAGGTGGGCATTGGGTGATGCACTGGAAGATGCTCAATCAGGCCCTTTGTCCCTTAGCAAAGCCCCAGTTCATGGCTGGTGTCCCAACTCCTGCCAGAACTAGCAGCAACAGCTTATGGGCTTTGATTTACTGGGAGCTGGAAAAACACAGATGAGACCCCTGGGTTTCCAAGAACACGCGTGCAAGTGCCGTTCCTGTGGATAGAGCGACCGCTTCCTCCATTTCCACATGATCTCCTTCCTGGCAAGCTGCAGGCCAGCAGCGTGCCAGTGATCTACCTGTCCTCAGGGGTGGCAGCTGAAATCCTCTGGCCAGGAGCAATGGGAGAGGGGGGAGCTGCTGGAGAATGGCCATGGGGATGCTGGTGGCACCATCCCTTCTTTGCCAGCACTGCTGTCTCCTCCCTGACTTGTGCATCTTGCTTATATCCATGTTTCCATGTCGTAGCTTGCTTCTCCTGACTCTGGAGCAGGAGGTGGCTGGGGTGGTACCCTGGATCCAGCTGGGCAGGAGCCCAGAGCATATGCCTCTTGTGCTCCAAAAATTGTTGGAAGATTTGCTCCAGCACAGAGCAGAAAACTGGGCTGGGCTGCAGCAGAGTGCTGGCTTGTGCCATCTGTCCCAAAAATTCAGGCATTTCAGGACTTAAAACAAAAATAAAGCCCTAACCTGAGTGATTGGCACTGCCCATCTTGCCATGCAGCTCTTCTTCACTCGGGTGTGGATGAATCAGACTTATCCCAGGTGACTTTTTCCTGGGACTCACACAAAAACCTGAAAATGAATATTTTTTCATGTATTCATCAGCACCAGCCAGAACCTAGTGCGTATTTAGAGTGAGATGAGGGTTTTTGGGGGTGGGAGGGCTTTGTGACATTCTGGCACGAGCCAGCCGTGTGTGGTGCTACTACACCCGTGTGACGCTGGGTTTGGGAGCTTCCCAGCAGTGCTCCAGCAGTGCCAGCTCACGTCCCATCTTTCCTCGGCTGCCATCATAAAACCGACTTGTTTAAGCACACTTCACCCATTTCTCTTTGCAACCCAGATTTGTGGAAGACTGCTTTCCTCCTCCCACTCTGGGTGTGCTGGGCAGGCTGGGATCTCCTCTGGCCCCTGCTCTCAGGCCTGTGCACCTGCTGTGACCCCCCCAAATGGGTTATTCCAAGCGTTTCCCCAAAAAGGGCTGCTTTCACAGGCAGGTTGGCAGCCTGGTGAGGGAGGAGGTGGCTTGGTGTCCTTGCCCCATCTCGCTGTTGCTGAGCCATGCAATGGAGAGCAGCTCCCAGCCCTGCTCAGCAGGCTGGAAAATGTGAGATGTGATACGGCAGCAGCTGTGGAGTGACAGGCAGACAAAGAGTGGGCACGGGAGGATTTGGAGCAAGGGGAGGGGATGCCTGCAAACCCTTTCCTCTCCTCTCCAAGAGAAGGGGTTTAGGCAAGAGCTGTGTAGGGCTGGGAGCACAGTGCTGCCTGCCCCCCTCCTGCTCCCTGCCCTGAGTCATCCTACATCCCTTGGGGCTCACATGCCTTTCCCAGCTCTGTGAAGAAACATTTAGAATGGCTGGGTGCCTTTTTTCCCCCAAGGTAGTCATGCCACCAGCAAGGACTCTCTGAGAGCATCCCACAGGGCTATTGGGGGCTATGTCTGGGCAGCCTGGTTGACACTGAGTCCCTGCTGCCCACAGGGGCAGGGCCCATGCCTGGAAATCTCAGTAACCACCTGGGAGCTGGGGAGCAGAGCTCTGTCAAGCAGCCACCCTGGAAGGGGCTTTGCAGCCTCTGTGGATGGTGCACAGCATGGGTTGGGCTGTAGAGAGCCCCCAGCTGTTTGCCTGGTTATTTATTGGGGCAGGTGTAAAGCTGAGAAATGTTGATTTTTCCCTCACTCCCATTGCCAAGGGGGAGCTGCCATGAGAGCCAGGGGCAGGGATCAGCACACAGGCTGATGCACTGAGCTCCAGGGTGTTGTGGATGGCCGGTGTTTGCTGTCAGAGCTGCTGTTCATGCACCGAGAGAAACCCCTGTGTGTAACACAGAAGTGCCTTGCCCATCCTTCCCCCCATTGCACCCTGGCATGGGCTTGTGGTGCGCTGCATTTCTGGGTTCCCTTTGCTGGCAGGGGACGTGCCTGAGCACCCTGGGCAGTTTCCTTTAAAAATCCCCTCTGATTTTGCTTTTTTTCCCCAGCAAATTCAGGGATAATTCCCTGTGCTGCCTGACGGGTGCTCAGAGTTAATTGAAAGCTGCTGCTTTTGTGCAGTAATCTCAGAGGAAGCCGTGCTTGTTGCTCTCCTGCACGGTAATCCCCGTTTTTGCACGGGGATCGTGGTGAGCCGCAGGCACACCCGCTGCCAGCACAGCCCCAGCTCTGCACAAAGGCAGCTCTGCCAAACATCAGGCAGCTCCCACCCTTCCTCCTCCTCTGCTGAGGTTTGGGGGTGAGGCTGGAGGGTGCAGGCAGGGCTGTGCCCCCCAAAATGCTGCCCATCCCCTATGGGCAGGCTGCTGCTGCTTGTCTGTGCACCAGAGCCTGGGGCTGCCAGGGTGAGGAGGTTGTGCTGTCAGGGGCACTACAGCACTGCATGAGCCTGTTTGGTGTCCCTTGCTATTTTCTGCTGCTTGGAGATAGCAGGTCCTGCTGGGGTTGCAGTGTGTGTCCCCTCCTTTGCTCAGAGCTTGTTGCGTTCTTGCAGGTGCCAAAAAGTCAACGTGTAACTCCCCTTGGGCAGGAGATCCGAGGGTTTAATTCTGCTTCTGCAACCTGTAACAGGTCTGGTCTGCATTCTGAGGTGTGCTCTGCCATCTCCACTGGTTCCTCTCCTGCCCTGTCACTGCTCAGGGTCATCATTCCAAAGCTCAACCCTTCTTGGAAAAGCTGATGTCCTTTAAGTGCTAATGTGGACACAGCTGTTGCCTCCTCCTGCTCTAAAAATGCATGGTTTCTTTTTCCTGACCTGGAAACAGGCAGTTTGCATCCCACCTTTCCGTTTCTTAGTTTCTTTAATGATCTCCCCAGGGAAATACAGTGTCTCCGAGGTTTGTGCAGAGGAGCTTGAAGGTAGGTTGTCTCTTGAGCTCCTCCACCGAGCATAACCTGGCTCCTGCAGCCATGAAATGGGGTGTTTGCTTCTGCACACAATCCCTGGGGCATTCAAATGAGTCTTTCTGGACTGTGGATTCCCAGCGTTTTTTCCAAGACGGGTGATTTCTGGTGTGAAAACACGGTGAAATCTTTGCTGCTACAGAGACAGGATGAGCAGGATGCAGTGGTGGGTGATCCTGGAGGACGAGCAGGGGAGCAGCCCACCGTGCTGGGAGGCTGTGACTCCACATAGAGATGGGCACCCTGTTGTTTACAGGGCAAGTGGCCCAGCTGAGTAGTCCCCAGGGGCATTTGTGTTGGAGAGAAGTTGTTTATCTCCTCCTCAGTGTTGCCCACCTGTCACCATTTCACACTTCATTTAACATCACTTACAGTGCACATGCTTAATGCTATCCCTGAATTTGGGATGTTTCTGTGGGGTTCCTCCCCTCTCCTGGTTCTGCTCTTACCTTAATCCAAATGGATTTTTTTCTGAGTTGAGCATCAACTCGAGAATATGTGCAGAGGGTGAGGCTCCATGGCCATCATGGACCCCTGAAGCTGTGAGGGGACCCCCATGTGCTGCCTTAGCAGATCAGCTCTGTCCTCCAAGCTCTCTCCCAGTTTGCTGGCATTTTTCCACTCTCCAATCCTAATCCCTTTACTGCGGTTTAGCAGCATTGCCTCCGTGGGGTAAACTGGGGCAGGCTGTGTGCCTGCCAGGCTGCATCCACTCAGAGGATTTATCAGTGTCATGGGATGTAGGTGAATTCCTGCAGCACGAGCAAAGACAGACACTGCTTTCCCACCCTCAGTGCTGCAAATCCCCCCAGCTCCACTCCATGGCTGCACTTCCAGCTTTGCCCAGGCTGGACACGGCCTCCCCCTAAAATAACGGTTGCTACAACCCAAAGCATAAACAAGCAGGAGCTTCAGCAGGGCAAGCCCAGGCTTCCTTCCAGCAAATGCAAGATGTGGTTGGGTTTTTTCCAAGGTCCCTGCTCCCTGCCCTGCTCAGCTGCTGCCTGGGGAAGCCACATGGCAAGTGAGAGCTGGAATGGTCAGCACTGAAGGGGGATTGCAGTTGCATTCAAGCCACGATTTGCCTGACTCTGGTGCTGAAAGGCTGTTCTCCCCCACCTGCTGCAGTGTGCCTGCTCACCTGCAATCCATAATGCCTTTCTTTGCTATGGCAGCTCCCAAGGAATAGATGCCATAAACCAGCTCTCCAGGCTGGTTTGGTTTATGGGGTTTTTTTTGCTGGTGCCCCCAGGGCTGTGGCCCTGCTGGTGGGAAGGGAAGAGCTGACAGTGCTGGTGGGGGGTTCCCATCGAGTTTGTCACCCCAGGGTGCATCCCAGCCCTTGCAGGGCTGTCTGCCAGCACATACAGTTTGTTCCTGGGGTTTCACACCTGACATGTCCAGGAGGTTTTCTCAAACATGTCTGCAGTGATGCCCCTTCACAGGACAGTCTCTGGCTGTCTCAGCCTGGCCCAGTGATCCCAGGACTGCCTGTGCTCATCTCAGAGCCTGGGGACTGTTTCTGTTCTGAGATAGAACAGAAGCAGATCTGTTCTCAAGACCCCCTGTTGAGAAGCAGAGCAGTGGAGGGTGACAGGACCCTGGTGGCCATGGTGCTGGCAGCCCAGGCCAGGGGATAATCCGGGATTGTCTAATTGACGTTCCTTCTTTGTCACAAAGTGTTTAAAGCCAACAGTGAGTGACTGTGACTTGTCCCTGCAGCTGCCGGCCCTTTCCCCAGGCTTGGCTTCTCTTTTTGGGGAGTTCTTGCAGCTGGGGCTTTGTCAGGCTGGGTGAGTGTGGCAGCCACTGTGCCAGCACCTGGCAGAGCCAGCACAGAGCTGCCATCTCAGGCTCTGGGTCACTGTCACAGCAATGTGAATGTGTCACAGCAATTCACCTCTGCCCAGGGTGAATCAGAGCTGAGCATCCCCAATGCCTGTGCCAGATCCTTTTGTTCCTTCCCTGACCATGCCATGGTGCAGAGTGGCAGCGTGAGCCACTCACTTCTCACGTGGTAATTGCATTTGGCAATGCCAGGAGGTCTTTAGTGGCAGGGGTTTTGGCAGGAAGGCAGATAGATGCTCGATCCCTTCCCAGGAGTGTGCTGGTCCCACCAGGTCTTGTTGAGGAGAGCAGCCAGTGTGATGACTGGAGAGTTTGCTTGGGGGTTTGGGTTGACACCATGTTCATGGTGATGTGGACAGAGCTTGGTCAGGCCCCAGGAACCAGAGGGGACAGTCCTTGAGCATCCCCAATGATCACAGTCCTGTTCTGGATGAGGAGGTGGCACTGAAGACCCCACAGCAGTTGTGTTCCACAGTCCTGGAGGAGGCTTTGGGTCAGTGCTGGTACCAGCAGGATGTCACCCTTGGCTCTGCTGTGACAGTGATGCAATTGCTCTGTGCCAGAGGCTCTGCTGTGCTGGAGGAGGTCACTGGGAGAGCTGATGTGACTGGGAAGAGGTGGAACAGAAGACCCAGCCCAAGGACTGCTGCTTGGCAGCAAAACAAGGGCCAACCTCTGGTCCTCAGCACTAGTGGCAATCTGGTTCATGTCCCCACATTGCCTTCCCTAGCAGTTGTCCTCGCCTGCCATCTCCTCCTTCCCTCCCTTGCCTCCCTGACACATCTTTTCCAAAGATAACCTAATTTTTGTCCCTGTGGTTGCTGCCTGAGCTGCTCCTGCAGCTCCTCTCCCTCCCCCACCTTCCTCTTTCTTTTACCACAAATACTCTCAGGCGCTTTTGTTGGCTGTTCCCCCCCGGGTGACTGGCTCACTCCTGAGTGATGGCATCCAGCTGGCTCTGAGCCTTTCCTGCAAGGATTGGCCTTGGCCCAAGGGTTTGAAGACCTGTGAAAATGGCTCATGGGATGGATGGATGGATGGATGGATGGATGGATGGATGGATGGATGGATGGATGGATGGATGGATGGATGGATGGAGAGCCATGGTGGGGAGGTGTCTCAGGGGAAAAGAGAGCAGAGCAAGTTGTAGGATCTAACAGAGCATCTCCCCGCAGGATGAGATCGAGGAGCTGCGTGCTGAGATGCTGGAGATGCGGGATGTCTACATGGAGGAGGACGTGTATCAGCTGCAGGAGCTGCGGCAGCAGCTGGACCAGGCCAGCAAGACGTGCCGCATCCTGCAGTACCGGCTGCGCAAGGCCGAGCGCCGCAGCCTGCGTGTGGCACAGACCGGCCAGGTGGACGGAGAGCTCATCCACAGCCTTGAGCAGGACGTCAAGGTCAGCCTGCGAGGGCACCTCCCCACCCAGGCACCCCCCAGAGAGGGTTTTGTTGAGTTGTGGGCATGGAGGTGCAGGGAGCTCTGTGGTGATGTGCAGTTTTGTTGGAAACATCATAATTCCCTGCCAGCATTGTTGATGTGGGAAGTGGGGAGCAGTGCTTCCTGCTCACAGGTGGTCTGAGAGGATCCTGGTGGTGGAGAGGACCAGCACTGCCTGAGAATGTGGCATATGTGAGGCTCATCCTGTGCAGGCTGGAGCCCAGCCCAGTCCAGTCCAGCCCTGTGCCCTGGGACTAAGCTCCCTTATCTTGCTCCTGTGGGGATGTGATGGGGCCACCACTGCAGGATGGAGCATCACGAGTGTGCAGGGAGGGAATGTGAGGACCAGGACCCTGCAGGCTTGGGAGCTGCTTCTTTTGGCCATCAGGAAAACCTTGCAGAGCCCCAGGCATGGTGGCAGGCGGGGCTGGGGCAGGGACAAGAGGATTTCTGCAGGGTGACGTGTCTTTGCCCTCGAGGAGCCTGGTGAGTGTTTGCTGAGGGCTCTCACCAACAAGACTGCTGCCAAGAGGGGGTGCAGTGGCAGTCAGAGACAGCTCGGGATGGATGTGCAACAGCTCAAGGACTAACTTTGTTTTTTGAGCAGAAAACAGCTGGTCCTGGAACCAAGATGTGCCACAAGTGTGGGGCTGCGAACCCTCCTCGCTGCCCATCCCTGCTGGGGCCTCAATCCCTTCCCCAAGCCACCCAGCAGCTCCCCCCTGCCTTGGTTGGCTGCTGCCAAAAACACCCCTTCCAGCTTCTCCCTTTCTGGGAAAGAAAGCACGGGGGAGCAGGAGGGAGAGCAGGAGACCAACCCCATGGCCTGAGATCCCCTAGCCCTGCAGCAGGGCCTGCTGCTGCTCCACAGTGCTGATAGCCCAGGCTGTGCAGGGGACCGCTGGCATTTGGGACAATTTTTGCTGTCCTGCAAATGCAGCAGTGAATGTTTCATGTGACTGAGCTCCCTTTATTCTGGGAACTGCTCCTGTGCAGGGATCTGGAGAGGGGGAGCTCTGGGGTGGATGTAGGCACCCTTTACCCAGGGCAGCTGCTGGTTTTTCTGTAATGTGATGCAGCAGCTCGCCTTTCTCTTGACCAGCACAGCTGCTGCCTGCAGTGACAGGCTGCTGCCTACCAGCTCTTCCAGCCTTCTGGGGTATTTTCCAGCTTTGTGGTATGGGGAAAAAGGTGATGAACATCTCCTAGCATCATGCTAGGGCTGGAGAAGGCATAATTTGGCCAGGGAATGGGGATGCAGAGCTGCCTTGCAGCTAGTGAAGGAACAAGAGCAGTCACAGCACATGACTGAGGGGACAGACATAAGGGCCAGGTCACAGTAACCACCTGTGATCTCTGCATGAGGGCTGTGGGTGCCCAGGAGCTGTAGTCTCAGTCCCCTGCACATTGTGCCCAGTCTGATGAGAGCCCTATTGTGTCCCCAGGTGGCCAAGGACGTCTCTGTGCGGCTCCACAATGAGCTGGAGGTGGTGGAGAAGAAGAGGATCAGGCTGGAGGAGGAGAACGAGGACCTGCGGCAGCGGCTCATTGAGACCGAGCTGGCCAAGCAGGTGGTGCAGAACGAGATGGACAAGCTCAGAGAGGTGAGTGGGACACAGGAGGGGGACTGGGAGGCATCCCCAAGGCTCTGCTCATAGCAGGTGTCCTGGCCCTGGGGCATGGGATCCCCCCAGCCCTGCTTGAGTCACTGAAACACAAACCTTGCTACAGATGCTTGCGAAACCCGAGCAGCACTTGCTCTTGGCATGCTTCATCCCACCCTGCGGGCACGGGCTGGCTCTGCCCCATCCAGGGAGGGCTACAGGACTTCCCCACTGTGGCACTGGGGACACTTTATATGTCCCTGGCCACTTGCTGAGCCCAGCTCCCTGGGCCATGCCCAATTCCATGTGGGCAAAGCTCCGCATGGTGTGTGAGGTCCCTGTCCCTGGCAGAGTGCCTGGTGCTGGCTGTATCCTGACCACATCCTGCAGGTTCAAACTGGGCTGAGATGTGCCAGCACTGGTGTCCCAGTGGTGCTGTGGAACTGGGTGGGTGCACAATCCCATTTGTGTCCTGGGCAGCCACAAATGTATCCATATGCACAGGTCCAGCGCACTCCATGTCTTGCTGTGTCTGGGACTAGCTTCTGGCTGGGATCTGTGTCAGCCTCAGTGATGGGAAAGGCATCCTGGTGACAGCATGGACTTGAGATCCATTGCAGCCCTTGTAACCCACTTCCCTACTGCCCGGGATGCCTTTGGTCCCCGGGGAGCCTCGGGATGCATCTCTGGCTGAGCCATCAGGGCAGTGTGGGGGAGGAGACCCAGCCAAGGGAAGGCTCTCACTTCCCCCACCCTGCTTCCGCACACGGCTTGGGATCTCGGGGGCCATCCCTGCTTCAAGCCGAGCCCAGCACCTGGGAAGCTGCAGGATCTGGCTGTACCATCCCCTCTCAGCCATCCCTGCCTCGGTGACACGGAGCAGCATCCCCCACAGCGGGTGCCTGGTGCCTGGGCTGTGCATCCCCCGCTAACAGCCATGAAATGGGTTTCCCTTGCAGCCGGGAGTGCGAGCTGAATAACAAATGGCAGCAGCGGGAGCTGGGCTGGAGCTCTCCCGCACTCGGAAAACAGGCAGGGAAAATGGTTGTGTGGTCAGCATGGGGAGCTCCGAGAGGCAGCCACTGCCTGAGCCCTGGGGACACTGCGGGCTCAGACATGGTCCCCAAGCTCAGGATGGCACATCCCCAGGCTAGCAAGGGCGTTGGGGTTACTCACTGATTGCAGAGTGCTAATTAGGCAAACATTAGACAAAGTGAGCTAAAAGCCCTCCTCCTCCCTGCTGCTGCAGGGCACAGAGCCTGGCAGAGCTTGTTAGCAGCCAGAGCCAGGACTGCACAGGGCTGCACTCACCCCTCGGGGCTGATTATTCCTCCCTTCCAAGAGGTTTCTCCCATAATTGGATAATTGTCTGGGGATCATTCCCGAAGGCACAGGCATTTCCCCCTCTTCTGTCTCCTAAAGGGGTAGGAAAAAATGGGATTGTGTGGGTACCCCATGCCAAGCCTACCACACTGAGCTTGGCCATAGGACCCTCAGGCATGGCCACCCCGAGCAGTGACAGCCACATCTGCCCCAGGGGCTGTTTGGGGCTGGTGCTGCCCTTTGGCAGCCCAGTCCCCCGCACAGTGTGGGGAGGGATGTGATGTGGCACAACCAGCCCCTGGGAGAGGCACTGCAGCTCCAGCAGCTCCAGGGATGGTCGTGGCCTTAATAGGAAAGCCTGGAGCCCCGGCACCTTGGCACAGGCAGCAGCTTACATTTCACAGCTGCTTTCTTTGGCTGCTGGGCCTCAGCACCAGTTTGGAAATAGGTCCAGGGCAGCTGCATGGATCAGCCAGTGCTCATGGGAGGCTGTGTGGATGTTCTTGAGGGTCTTGCCCAAGTTCCCTTTCCCAGATAACTGGCATTGCTCCTGCACCTGAATTTTAATCGTGCATTTTTTCTGCCTTATTGCTCTGTCTGCCTTTCCCACCTCCTAGCTGTCCTCACTAGCCTGGACATTGTCCCTTGTGTCCCCTTGTGACCTTGACAGCAGCGTCAGCATCGTGCTGCTGAGGGACCAGGACATGTCCCTTGCTTGGGGAAAAGGCAATGGGGAATGTCATCATCTGCTGCTCCCACACTGGAATGTCCTGAGAGCTGTCCCTTGGCCTGGGGTGGGGGTTGGATTCCCTGCTCCATCCAGCCCTGACAGGGACAGTGACTCAGCCTCTCCACTCTCCATGGCTCATTTCCTGCTCACTCCTGCTTTTTCACTGCTCGTTTGCCTGCAGGGGGAATTTCTGGCCAAACCTCATGATGTGATGCTTGCCAGTGCAGCTCCCCCAAAGTGAAGGGCCTTCCTGAGCCTACCAGGGCTTGGATGTTTTCCTGGGGTCTGTTAGCACCTGGTAATGTCAGCACCGATGTGCACCCACACACATCTGTCTGTCTGTCTGTCTGTCACTGCTGGGGTGCAGGACCATTGCTGTGGGTCATAACTCTCTCTTCTTCCTGCAGAACTCCCTGAAGAAGCGGGGGTCTCGCTCCATGGGCAAGACTGAGAAGAAGCCATCAGTGCAGGTATCAGCACCTGAGTGCCCAGGGCATGCCCCAGAGACCTACCAACCCCCCAGGTCATGGTGCCAGCTGGAGACTGAGCTCAGACCAGGAGTAAATCTGGGCATGGCAGTGCCGTCTCCTTCTTGCAGGGCTTTGCAGAGCTTTCCTGCCTCTCAGAGCCCCTGCATAAGGGAGGGATTGATGTGCTGGGCCATCCTCTTTGTCCTCAACCGCTCCCTTGTCTCATTTATCAATGGAGCAGCAGTGGCCAGGCTGTGGCTTTAACCCTTTCCCTGTGTAAGGAGCTGAAGGAGTTTGGCTTTTACATTGCAAAGCTGCTTCTGCTCCTGTGGCTTTTGCAGCCCGTGTCCCTCCTGCCAGTGGCAGCAGCTGTGTTTGAGGGTGGTCTGGGAGCTTCACAGCATCTGGGGGAGCAGAGGGTCCCTGTGGGGATGGCTGGAGGCCACACCGCTCCTGCCCCTCACAGGCTGCTGGGGCAGCACAGGGAAGGGAGATTTGCTGGTGGCAGCAGGATTTCAGCTGTCACTTGCTGTTGAGCTGAGCTGCTGTGACTCGCTAATGCTGTTACCAGGGCTCAGAGAGGCAGAGCTGCTGTTGCAGGGATAGAAAGGCAAGAGGAAAAAATCCTCTTTCAAAGGCAAAAGACCTGAAGGGTTTATTTTGGGGAACAGATCTGCTCCCCCACGGGAGAGACGGAGGGACACGGAGGCAGACCATGTAAAGACAGTCCTGACATGCTGCTGAGTGTCTCATGGCAGGAACCCTGAGCAGCCCAAGGGGTTTGGGTGACCTGTGTCCTTCCTTGGCACAGGCCTTTCTGTGCAGCCACAGGACAGAGACCCCCAGGCCCTCAAAGACTTTCCCTTTCAGTCTTTATTTATCACCTCCTGTTAACTCCATTCTTGAAAGCCCTTTCTGGACAGCTGATGGTCCCAGCATCCTTCCCCTCATTTCCCCAGAGAGGAATTACAGCCAGCTCTACCCTGAGTTGAGTGGGCTCCTCCATCACCTCCTTCCTGAGGCTGAAGCTCCTCATCTGCCTCCTCCTGGGGCAGGAAACAACCCCAACCCCTCTGCTTCCCACACCCCCATGGAGCTAAGACCCTTCAGCTTGGGGTCAGGGTGGCCCCAGTTCTGTGGTGGAACCAGTGCTCCAGGAGCCCTGGGCTTCCCCAGGTGCAGATGCCCCTGGATGTGGCCCCCATTGGCTCCCTGTGGCTGGTGGCCCTGCAGGCATAGATGCTGTGACTCATCTGTGGCTTCCTGGGCCCCTTTCCTGCCTGGCTGTGCTGGGTGAGCATCAGCACTCCCCGAAAATGGAGCCAGGAGGGAACTGATTCAACATTGAGGTTTGCCCAGACCCCAGGAATATTGCAGGTGGTCTTGGGGATGTATGTGTCTCTTTGCTGATACCAAGGCATAGAGGGACACACTGGGTTGCTGCTTTTTTTTTCTTTTTTTTTCCCCTGGAAAAACAGGAACTGAGGTCATGTCTGCCCTGCCCGCACTAGCCCTCCCCTAATCTCCTCACCTAATTAGGGGGGCACAGCTTTAATGCGCCTTAGTGAGGTCGTGTCCTGGTGCACAAGCATGGAAGTGCAGCAGGGTGGTTCCTGTGGTCACAGCAGGACAAAATGGCACCCCAAACTCAGGAGAACCCACTTTCCATCACCTCTAGGCTTGTTATGAGCAGTCCAGGAAGTCTGCAGAGTAAATACTGCTGCAGGGTTTGGGGTGAGTGTGGGTGTGGCTGGAGGGCTGGGGGTCCAGAGCACCCAAAGAAGGGGACAGCTTGTTTTTTCCAGCCAAGGAAAGGGGAAAGAGGGTGAGTTCAGCCAGGCAGAGGGCTGCCAGGGCCAGCAGTCACCCAGCCAAAGGGCTTGATCACCTCCAGCAGTGCCCAGCTCCAGTGGGTGCAGTGAGGTGAGGGTCACAGCCCAGCAGGTCCCTCCTGGCAGTGACCACGCCAGAGCTCAGAGCACTCGAGTGACCCCAGGGCACAGGAAGCTGTAAGCTGGACGTCAGGAAATCCTGGTCCTCCATCCAAAAAGCTCCCAGAGCAGAGAAATGGTCTGTCTGGGCAAACAGCCAAGATCCTAACTGCTAAATAAAAAAAGGAACACATGCAGAAACGGTCCTGAGAAGCAGAGGAGCTTGGGAAGGGACTAGTGAGCTGATGCTGAGGCTTTGCTTGGGTTTTCAGTGCCCTGGCAAGGTGGTGGCAGCAAGGCTGGGGGTTGGGACTTTGAGAGGTTTTCAGCTGCTTTTCTGCCCTGTGATGCCAGTGGGGGGCTGAGCGAGAGGAGCAGAGCCCTGACGAGGGCATTGCAGTGGCAGCAGTGCCAGTTTTGGGGAGGAAATCTTAGTAACCCTGTGGAGGCTTGAGAGCTTTCACTTCCCCTCTACCCTGTTGTGGATCAGGCTGGACTTGGTCCACACATCTCTGGAGGTGGCTCAATGTCCTTCTTGGGGCAAGACCCACAGGTTTCCTCATCCAGGGCATCCTGTCCCGTCTCCAGGCTCACCCTGAAAACCTCCAGGATGGATCTCAAAGCTTTCCCCCACCCAGGAACAGAGCCAGCAGCTTCCCTGGGATGACTGGAGTGGGAGGGTGGCATGTCCCCGGGGCTCTCTGGGTATCACCATGGCTGCTGGGAGCATCTTTCTAATACCCAGCCCCTCTTGGTCCCCAGGAGGACAGCGCAGACCTGAAGTGCCAGTTGCATTTTGCCAAGGAGGAGTCAGCCCTGATGTGCAAGAAGCTGACCAAGCTGGCCAAGGAGAACGATGGCATGAAGGAGGAGCTGCTGAAATACAGGTCCCTGTATGGGGACCTCGACAGCTCCCTCTCCGTGGAGGAGCTGGCTGACTCTCCCCATTCCCGGGAGGCTGAGCTGAAGGTCCACCTCAAGCTGGTAGAGGAGGAAGCCAACATCCTCAGCCGGAGGATAGTGGAGCTGGAGGTGGAAAACCGTGGGCTGAGGGCAGAGATGGACGACATGAAGGGCCAGGGGGACAGGGAGCTGCCAGGGCAGGACTCGCGGTTCCTGGTGGGCATCTCGAGCTGCGGGGACGCAGGGGACACGGTGGCAGAGCTGCGCCGGCACCTGCAGTTCGTGGAGGAGGAGGCCGAGCTGCTGAGGCGCTCGCTGCTGGAGCTGGAGGACCAGAACAAGCTGCTCCTGAACGAGCTGACCAAGTACAAGTCTGACCATGAGCTGGACGTGACGCTGTCCGAGGACAGCTGCTCGGTGGTCAGCGAGCCCTCGCAGGAGGAGCTGGCCACGGCCAAGGTGCAGATCAGCGAGCTCAGCGGCAAGGTGAAGAAGCTGCAGTACGAGAACAGGGTGCTGCTCTCCAACCTCCAGCGCTGCGACCTGGCCTCCTGCCAGAGCACCCGGCCCATGCTGGAGACGGACGCCGAGGCCGGCGACTCGGCACAGTGCATCCCCCCTGCCGGCTGGAGGGACGGCCTGGGCAGCAGCGAGGCTGACGGGCAGGACAGGGGGCTGGGCAGTGGGAAGGTGCCCGATGGCCCTGCCAAGCTGCTCAAGCCCAAGGACCTGGAGACTTTGCTGGGCATCCGGGACCAGGCAACACTGGTCAGTAAAGCGATCGATGTCCTGATTTCGGATGCCAACGGGTTCACCTCGGGGCTGAAGGCTTGCTTGGACAATGAGTGTGCGGGGGTGCTGCTGAGCGAGGCAGTGGGCAGCGCTGCTGACAGCCCCAGCGATGCCAAGCTGATGAATGTGCTGCTGATGCGGCTGGGCGTGCTCCAGCAGGACCTGGGCTGCTTTGTGAGGAAGGTGGACCACCTCACCGGCGGCTTCAAGGAGCACATGGACTCGTTCCCCTTCTCCAGTCCCAGCAGCCATGATGTCACCAAAGAGGTGCTGCAGAAGGAGCATGCCTCTGACTTCCAGGTACGGCTTCTTCCCACATCCCTCACAGCAGCTGCTGCTTTATTTGCCACCACGTTTCCTCCTGCTTTAACGGAGCAAACCCTGATCCCCAGTGTAACCTCCCTCCTGCCTCTCCAGAGCAAAATCCAAACTAACACCTCACTGCATGCCAGTGGCACTGGGGACAAGGTAGGACTCTGCTCCAACAGAGTGTGCCCAGGGCGGGAGGCAGTGGACATCCTGGCACAGGCTGGTTGTGCCAAGGCTGCCCTGCCCATGGCCAGGGGCTCTCAGGTGCAATCTCACCTTAGCAGGGCCTGATTGTTTGGCTGCTCTCCCTGGCTTAGCCCAACACTGTGTTTCAGCTCTTTGCTTGTTTGGGATGAGCTGGGTGAGAGGAGAGCAGTCTGCAGCCCCTGAAAGCAGCCCAAATTGACGGGACCCCGCTTGCAGGAATCCTCCATCCCCAGAGGTACCCAGGCAGGGTAATTTGGAGAGCAAAGGCTTCAGGGCAAATCTGCATCCAAAGGAGAACACCTTTGGAGCAGTGCAGAGCAGCTCATGCCCTGCTGTCCCGCTGTTCTCAGGGGTCCCAGCTCATGCCGGGTGCCAGGGGTGTCAGTGGTGGTGGGGGCTGCAGGCACAAGCCCCTTTCTGGAGCACACTCACTTGTTCAGAGTCCTATTGTTCTGCATGTGGTCCCCCCAGCCCGAGGTCCCAGTCTCCCCCAGTCACTGCATGGCACCGTAACTGGTGTTTGCACATTTTTTCCCTCTTTCTCTCTTTTTTCCCCTTTCCCCAAACAATCCAGGCCACGTGTCTCCTCATCCTGTGTTTCCTTTTAGTTTCCGCATTGTCTCCCGCCATGGTGATGAAGCTCCTTCTCCTCCTCATCCTTTTTGTTGTCTTGTAGTTCTTTACTGTTTCGGAGACCCATTGTTTTGTTTTCTGGCTTTTTTTTCTTCCCGCTCTTTTGGTTTGTTCTCATTAACTTGCCCACGCATGCAGCAGCCTGATTTTAGGGACGCCGACCCTTTCCGCATCCCCCACGCCAAGGACATGGACCCCACGCATCCCCGGAGCTACAAAACCTGCCGGGCTGAGGAGAACGACTCCTACGCCACTGAGGTATGGCACAGGCAGGGAGCCACGTCCCCTGGACTAGCAGGGTTGGGGACAGGGCTGTGGGATGGGGCCGACCCTTTGGAGAGCTGGGGACAAGGGAAGCTGCAGAGCCTAGTCAGGGAGGGGCACAGGGAAGTGCAGCCCACCTTTCCCATCCCCTTCCCGGGCTGTTACAGATGAAGGAGCTGCAGCTGGTGCTGTCAGAGGCCAACGAGAGCCTGCGGGGGCTGCAGGAGCAGCTCTCACAGGAGAGGCAGCTGAGGAAGGATGAGGTGGACAACTTCTCACAGAAGATCTGCCAGGTGAGTAGGTAACATCTTCTGCTCCTGGGAGACAGCTGTCCTCAACCCATAACATTACCACCTCCAGCCCCAGCCCTGTGACTCACGTGGGGCCCTGGGTGTCACCTGGGAGCACACACAGTGTGTCCCATTTTCAAGGCTGAGCACACTTGCACATGGGCATGGAGCCATGCAGGGACTGCCTCAATGACCCTGCTGTCCCCAGCATGCTCCCAGTGAGGTCCAGGTCCCCTGGATGGGGATATGGGGCTGGCACCAGGCTCAGCCCAGACCCTGGAGGGGAGGCATCACATCACTGCCACCAGTGCCTGTCATGGAGCCACTGGTCTCTCCACAGCTGAAGGAGGACCACCAGAAAGCACTGCTGCGACGAGAGTTTGAGCTGCAGAGCCTGAACCTGCAGAGGAGGCTGGAGCAGAAGTTCTGGAGCCAGGAAAAGAACCTGCTGGTGCAGGAGTCACAGCAGTTCAGGCAGAGCTTCCTCCTGCTCTTCATGAAGCTCAAGTGGTTCCTCAAACGCTGGCGCCAGGGCAAGGTGGTGCACAGTGAGGGCGAGGACTTCTTGGAGGTACAGTGGGCTGCCATGGAGGGGAGACCACACTGTTGGGTGTGTCCCTCATGCCTGTTTGCCCTGCCCAGGGCTGTGGGTCCCTGTATCACCCCAGGCATGGTGTCACCCACAGGTGAACAGCATGAAGGAGCTGTACCTTCTGCTGGAAGAGGAGGAGCTAGCCCCACAGCAACAGGCAGACAACAAGATGTGTGCTGGGGACACCTGGACCCCCAACACGGTGAGCAGGGTCCCCATGAGCCCAAGGGGTGGATCAGGGTAGGATCAGCCCCAGCTGTGGCTGTGTGGCATGGGGTAGTGGCTCCTCTTGGGGTGCATGGCTGGATGGGGATGCTTATCATCCTTGAGGATGGTCCCCTGCCCTGGTGGCTTCCCCTGTCCCTAACCTTGGCAGCAGCCTGCAGTGCTGGGGTGCAGAGAGGGCAGCTCCCACAGAGCCCCACCTGTTGGGTCCCCTCCTGCTGCCTGTGTTCACCCCTGTTCTCCTGCAGCCCAACGAGTGCATCAAGACTCTGGCAGACATGAAGGTGACCCTGAAGGAGCTGTGCACGGAGCTGCGGGAGGAGCGGCGCGGTGCCAGCGAGCTGCAGCAGCAGTTCACCAAGGCCAAGGCTGCCTGGGAGATGGAGCGTGCTGAGCTCAAGTGCCACATCGCCCAGGTGGGAGCCCCGGGCACCCTGTGGGCTGGCAGAGCTTCCCCGTGTCTGCTGGGGGGCTGGGGGCCTGCCTGTGCCCTGTG
Organism: Toxostoma redivivum; assembly: GCA_013397375.1. Taxonomy (NCBI): domain Eukaryota; kingdom Metazoa; phylum Chordata; class Aves; order Passeriformes; family Mimidae; genus Toxostoma; species Toxostoma redivivum. The sequence continues at coordinate 2,752,022 of VXBI01014838.1, forward strand.
CCAAGCACTGGGCTGGGAGCAGGGTGGCACTGTGGGAATCTTAATTAGCAGCCGCTCAGGCAGGAGAGTTTCCATGGCAACGGGGCTGGCATGGAAATCTGACTGTGGAGCAGCAGAGGATGCTCTTTATTCCTCTGCCTGGGGAGGGTGGGATGGGACAGGGGCTCAGCATCCCTCCTGAGGACAGGCAGCTGAGAACAGCATCAGAGTGCACCCCAAGTCACAGTACAGGATCCCTGCAGATGCTGCAGAAGGGATTCATGGCTGCAGGGAAGGCAGGAGGTGGAGTGAGGGCAGCCTGGGCACTGGGGGAAGCTCCCACCTATAGGATGAGTCCCATTGTTCCCTCAGCCCTGCCCTCCCAATGCTGAGAGGTTTCCACTCGTGCTGTGCTGGCAGCAGCCCATGGCTGTACATCAGCTCTGCTCCCCAGCACAGGCATCAGCACTTTATAGGCAGGATTTCTCCTGGCAGAGCATGGGTCCCCAGTTCCCATACCTCCTCCTCAAAAGCGAGCAGAACAGCCGTGGTGGCAGCACCCCAGGTGATCCTTGGGGTCCACTGTAGCAGCACTGCAGGTGAAGCTGCTCCTCTCTAGGAGCCATGTCCTGCAGGCAGGAGCACAGCCGGGCAGGCAGGACATTCAGCCTGTGTCCTGCTGGGTGACCATCTGCTGGGCTGGCTGGCATGACGTGGCTGCAAGCCAGGGCTGGCCATGGCTTGGCTGTGCCATGGGCAAGCCATGCTGCATGTGTCACATCCTTGGGGATATGGTTATTGCCCAGCCTGGCAGCATGGGACTGGAACTGGCAAGCAGGATGCCCGCAGCCCTGCCTGTTTGCTGGAGATGTCCAGCACCACGCTGGAGCCCTGGGTCCCTCCCAGCCACCACCGTGTCCCCACAGCTGGAGTCAAAGGCAGGCAAAGGGATCACAGAGCGTGCGCTGCCAGACTGGAAGGTGGCACTGAAGAGGGAGCGTGAGGAGCACCAGCATCTCCTGGCCGAGTCCTACAGCGCTGTCATGGACCTCACCAAGCAGCTGCAGATCAGCGAGAAGAACTGGAACCAGGAGAAGGTGGAGCTGCTGGCTCGCTTCAAAGAGGAGCAGCAGCAGGCAGAGCAGCAAGCAAAGGACCTGCAGAATAAACTCAACCAGGTATGGTGTCCCCCATCCTGCATGTGTCCTCCAGCCTCTGCTGCTTTCCCCGAGAATGTTTCATACTTCTGTTGCACCTGTTGAGTGACCAATACATTCTCCAGTTGCAGAAAGGATCCAATCCATGGGCACTGAAGCACTCTGAAATGGAGAAGCACGGCAGCAACTGGAAAGAGGTGGGTAAGAGAGGGTGGAGTGCTCTTAGGGCTCAGGTCTGTGCTAAGGGTTAGATGGAGGATGTGTGAACCCAAATTAACATCCCCTTAAACAGCAAATGAGGTTGCAAGGGAGAGCACCAGGAGAATGAGAGTGTGAAGGGCATGGCTGAACCCCAAGAGCTTCTGTGGGGTTATAAAAAAGCTAATTTTAAATAGATGTGGTTGCAGCAAGCCCCATGCAGTCCTGGGACCGCTGTGCCTCAGTGTGTGGGGAAGGGGAGTGGGATGCAGCCCCTGAGCTCCAGCCCCTCTCTGCTCTGTGCTCTGGTCCTGTGCTTGCTGACCCTGGAGCTTTCTCCTGTGCCCTCCTAGGCTCTCAATGAGAAAATCACAGACAAGGAGACAATCTCTGAAGCAAAAGCCAAGGGAACCAACCTCAAAAGGTGAGTGTACTGGTGCCTCCATGGTCCCTGGGACATAGAGGGGGCTGCTGGACTTGACATGCCTGAGAGTCATGGGGAGATGCAGCCATGTTCCAGGGCAGTCCTGGAAGCTAAAGGCTCTCTGTGAGGAGCAAGACTGGGTGCCCAGGAAGGTCCCATTGGGGTGGGAGCAGAGTGCCTCAGTTTTCCCCCAGCTGCCCTGCCCCCTTTTTATCTCCATTCTCTCTTTTCCCACAGGACCAAGTCCGTTTCCTCCATGTCAGAGTTTGAAAGCTTGCTCGACTGTTCTCCCTACCTCCCTGGAAAGAACGTGCCAGGGCTGGGTGACCATGCCCGGGGCAAAAAGGCATCCTCAACCACCCAGATGCTGCCCAACGGGATCCGGGACAGCACCAGCCTTCCTCCTTCAAACTGTACATATGTGAATATCGAACAACCTGCCCCCAACAGCCTGGCCAAGGAGAAGCTGGACATCTCCTCCTGGGACTACTCACAGGCAAGCAGCCTCTCTGGGCACGACCCAGCTCAGAAACAAATCCAGAGGAGCTACACGGCGCCCGACAAGACAGGGATCCGCATCTACTACAGCCCGCCGGTGGTGCGCCGGCTGGAGGCACCCCTGGTGCACAACAAGGAGGGCAAGATCATGATCGAGCCTGGGTTCTTGTTCACCATGGCCAAGCCGAAGGAACCGGAGGAGTCGGCCAGCGCCGAGGGCACCTACAGCCAGTGGCTGTGCAACTTCTCCAAGCAGCAGCAGGAGCTGCTGGACAGCGGTGCAGGGGACAGCTCCGTGCCACCAGTGCCGCGCTTCCCCCCATCACTGCACGACCTGGAGATCTCCGGCAACATGAGTGATGACATGAAGGAGATCACCAACTGCGTGCGCCAGGCCATCTGCTCCAGCTCGCTCGAGAGGAAGGTGAAGAGCACCTCCAGCCAGACAGTGGGGCTGGCCCACGTGGGCACACAGACCATCCAGACGGTGAGCGTGGGCCTCCAGACCGACCTGCCCCGTGGTGCCGGTGTGCATGGCAAGAGCTGGTCCCCACGCAGCTCCTCCCTCGTGTCCGTGCGCAGCAAGCAGATCTCCTCCTCCCTGGATAAGGTCCACTCCAGGATCGAGCGGCCATGCTGCTCCCCAAAATACGGCTCTCCAAAGCTCCAGAGGAGGTCTTCCTCCAAGCTGGACGCCTCCAAGGACAGGAGCCTGTGGAACTTGCACCAGAGCAAGCAGAACGGCTCTGCCTGGGCCCGCTCCACCACCACCCGCGACAGCCCCGTCCTCAGCAACATCAACGATGGCCTGTCCAGCCTGTTCAGCGTGGTGGAGCACGCGGGCAGCACCGAGTCCATCTGGAAGCCGGGCTGCCCTGAGAGCAGCCGGGCCAAGCCCGAAGCACCCAAGTACGGCCTCGTGCAGGAGTTCTTCAGGAACGTCTGCGGGCGGGCACAGAGCCCCACTGCGCCCCAGGAGAAGAAGGAGGCCACTGGGGAGGAGAGCAAGAGAGCTGAGCACCCCAGCCCCGCCACCCACCACCCAGCCGAAAACTTCCCCCGCGTCTTGAACAAGAAGGTCCTCAAGCAGGGCGGCTGCGAGGACCCCAAGCCCTCGTCCCCTGGCCAGGGCAGTAGGGACGCAGCCCTGCGGGACCCCGACCTCATCTCGGCCATAGCCAGCGAGGTAACGAGGCACGGAGCGCCCCGGGGTGTCCCACCGTGGCGGGGGACAGGGTGCCTGACCCCTCTAACCCTGCTGTGCCCTGTCTATCTTTGCAGGACACGGCGTGCGATTGCAGCTCCCAGTCCCTCACCTCCTGCTTTGCCCGGCCTTCCCGCTCTGCGGTCCGCCACTCCCCCTCCAAGTGCAAACTGCACCCCGCGGAGCCCCCCAGGGCGGAGGAGAAGCCGGGGGCCTCGAGTGAGTGAGGACGGGGGGCCGGGGGCCGCAGCATGCCTGCCATCCACTGTCCTGCCGGAGGAGTGCCCGCGCTGAGCCCGCGGGGGCTCATCTGTCTCCTAAACGTCCCCTCGGCCCCGGGGACGCTTACGAAGCAGATGTGGAGCCGGAGGGTGCAGGGACACCCTTCCATCACCTCCTGCCTACGCAGAGACCCGCTGCTGGCACTGGGGGGTCCTGGCCGGTGCCACCGCGCCGGGAATGTCACCTGCCACCCTGCTGTGCCGAGGGTGTTGAGAAAGGGAGAGCAGCCAGGGGAGGCTGCTGGTGTCGACAGGGAGGACTGTGCTGAGGCACAGCAGGGCTGTTGTGGGAGGCCTGGCCGAGGGGTGATGCTGCAGATGGAGGGTGCTGGCTGCTGCCCTGCCCGCCCTGCCTGGGCTCGGTGCATCCTGCCAGCATCCCGCGGGCCGATTGCCTCAAGGTTGCATCAGCCACTGTGTTTCCCCAGCAGGAAGGAGGTGGGAGGCTCCCTGTGGTCACCCAGGCTGGGCTGGCTGGGGGCCCTCCCTAGCCACCGTTCTGCCCTAGGGGTGCTGCTGAGCCCCTTTGCAGCTGGCAAGGGTCCGGGTGGTGCCCAGGCTCCTGCAGCTGCAGAGCTGGGATTGCTGGGTGCAATGGGGAGAGGTGACCTGTGCCTCTGTGTGTGTGTTTGTGTGTGTGTGCACATCCCCTGCTCCCCAGGGGCCATGGTGCCCCTGCCTTGCACCCACCTCCCTGCTTGGGGCCACTTGTAGTTATTTCTCCTCCAAGTGCTGAATATACATATTTCTTTTTTTTTTTCTTCTCTTTTCTCTTTTCTTTTGTTTTTTTCCTCCACTTCTGGTTCTGCCCAACTCCGGACAGCCTGCAATGTAAAACCAAGTGCATTTTAAAAATACTGAAATGAGCTGCATTGGAGAGGCACCAATTGGATTAAGAGATTGTGGGTTGGGAGGCTGCAACGTGGTCCGCGGTCTGCGCCGTGTGTCCCTCCATCATCACCAGAAAAAGCCTTACCGGGAGGGAGGGGGCAGCAGCCACAGCTCCCACAGCACTGCAGAGCTCCTGGGACTTGGGGACTGCAACCCAGCCCAGCACAGCCTTGGTGCCTCTGTGCAGCTCCAGGAGAGAACAGATTTCTGAGGCAGCTGCCTGACCTATTTTCAAGCTGCCTGCCAGGGGCCAGGCAGGGATTCATCCAGATGGAGCTGCCTGCAGGTGCTTGGGGTTTAAAGCATTTCTCTGGAGCTGTGTGCCTTGTCCTGGGGGCTCCATACACTGCTCCAAGGGCTCTGCATTGCTCTGGGGCTCTGTACAGTGTTCTAAGGGGTCTGTGCATTGCTCCAGGAGCTCTGTACACCACTCCACGGGCTCTGTGCATTGCTCTGGAGCTCTGTACACTGCTTCCAGAGCCTCTGCACATTGTCATCTTGCAGTTTCTCTTAAAAACTGCTGGTGCTGCCGAGGCTGCTGCCCTCTCCTGTCCAGCTGCTCGCTGCCCGCAGCAGCTGCTGCATCACTGCCACGTCGCAGCCTCCGTCAGCATCTCCGCGACAGCCACTCACTGCCTGTGTCCCCGGACACACCAGCATCAGCCAGGGCCCAGCAGGCCCAGCACCGATGGCCTTTTGCTCCTGCAGCACCCAGCTGGCCCCTGGGGGACCCTTGTCACCCAGGTGGGGGACTCGGGGCAGGCACTGCCCACCCTCACCAGCAGCCAGGGCCAGGCTGCTTCCCTGCCTGCCACGGAGGAGTCGGGTCCAGAACTGCCACGGGCAATCTCCTGCTGTACATAGATCCTTTCGGGCTGGTTTTTAGCATTTTCGTGGATAATCGGGGTTTTGGTTTGGTTTGGTTTTTTTAAAAGACTCTCTACTTTTTGGAATGTGGTTTCTCATTTTTACAACTGCCTTTTAATTATTTGTAATATTGGTCAGTTCTGTCTTACTCTGTAAATAGCGGTGCTGGGCATTTCCCAGGGAGGCTGAGATGAGGCCAGCAAGCAATCTGTGGGGAGAATGTGCTTAAGGTGTTGAGGTGGCTGATTCTACTCCAGCCCCTCCATGGATTCTGCCCCTGTCTACATGCCAGTGCCCAGCCTGGGGTGAAACCCGAGGTGTTTTGGGCAAAACCTCTGCCCTGTCCTCCTGCTTCCTCTCACCAGCCCATGCCAAGGTCGCATGAAGGGCACCTTCTGTCCTGATGACAGGCTCTCTGCCCACCCCATCCTGCACCCCTGTATCATGCCTGCTTCTTGTGTGAATAAAGGTCTGCAACCCCTCACCCCCTCCCTTGGTGCTGCCTTCCCATGCTGTGGTGGGGGGATGGTACTGCCTGTCCTGTGTGGGGCAGTGCTGCTGCAGAGGGAGGTGTGGGGTGATGTGATCCTGTCCCTCTGTTCCTGCCATCCTGCCTGCTGCCCAGCCCACACATGGTGTCCCATCCTCTCCTCACCCACCTGTCTGTCCCTGACACCATCCCCACGTGCTGACCCCAGCTGTGCCACACCACCAGGGCTCCTTGTCATCTCCTGCAGGTCCTCACTGCCAGCACTGTCACCCTACACCAGGCTCCCCTCAGCTCTGCACTGTCCTTGTGATGCCGGTGTTTCTTATGGGTGCCCTGTCCCATCCCAGCCTGCCCAGCAGCTCAGCCCAGCCTGCACACACACTCACATCCCCTTTCCTCTGCTGCCCATGTCTCCCTGCCCTTGTGCCTCTCAGTTGGACTCAATGATCTCACAGATCATTTCCAACCTGAATGATTCCTTGATCACCTGCTGGTCCCAGCCTCCCCTAAGGTTCACTCCATTAAACTCTCCCACCCTGAGGTCCTCCATCAAAACCCACCCTCCTTCTTTTCCTCTTCCATCATCCTTCGTGTCCCATCCCTTTCATCCCTGCTCTTTGATTCACCATGTTCCATCCCTCTTTATTGTGCTCTTTCATCAACCTTAGCCCAACCCTCTTTCCTCCTTCCTGTGCTATTCCATCCCATTCCTCCTTCCCATGTTACATTACCCACTGTATCCCATCCCTCCTATGTATCTTCTTTTATGTCCCAACCCTTCTTCCACTGCTCTTCTGTTCACCCATCCCTCCTTCCTTGCAGTCATCTACTGTGTCCCATCCTTGCCTGCCACCCTCCTCCATCACTCACCAGGTCCCATCCTTCCTTTCTGTATTCCTCCATCAGCCGCCATGTCCTGTCCCTCCTTCCTGTCCTCCTGCATCCTCCATCATGTCCTTTCCTTTCCTGTGCTCCACTGTCACTCACCACCTCCCTGTTCTCCCCACTCCCTTCACATCCCATCCCTTTCCACACTCCTTCCAGTGTGCTGCCACCAGCTCTGTCCCATCCCTCCCTGCCATGCTGTGCTCCTCTATTACCTGCCATGTCCCCTCCCACCCTCTTGTGCTCCTGCATCCTATCCCTCCTTGTTCTCCATCACTGACCACCTCCCATCCCTCCTTCCTGTGCTCCTCCACTGCCCTCCATATCCCGCCTTCCAGTCTTCCTGCCACACTTCCATCCCATCCCTCTAACCTGCTCCTTCATTCACCACATCGTGTTCTTTATCTTCATTCACCACCTTCTCACGTTTTTTCCTTCTTCACCTTCGCCCTGCCCCATCCATCCTTGTCTTGCTTTGCCTCCAGCTTTTCCTTTCATATTCATGTCAACATGTCACCATCTTCTTCAGCTCTCACCACCCCTGTCCTCTATATTTTACCATCAGTTTATCCCTGCTTATCCTCCATTAGCTCCCACCTTCACCCCAACCTCCTCCACTCCCCATCTTCTCCACGTCTTTCTTCATCCTCTTCTCTCTTCCTATCTCCTCTTGTCAACCTCCTTCATTTCCCCATCCCACTTCCCATCATTTCACCATCCTTTCAACTGCTGTCATCCAAATTCACCCTCTCTACTTCCACATTTCCAGTCTCCTCTTCGTGCCTATCCATTTCCCATCTCCTCATTCATCCTCCTCCACTGCCCTCCAGTCTGTCTTCTATCCCCTTAGTGTCTCTCTGTTCCTCCTGTCATCCATGTCCATCTCCTGCTGTTTCCTCATCCCTCCTCTTCTTCTCCATCTCCCCTACATCCTTTTCCTCCACCACCTGCCATCTAATCTCCTTGTTTTCCTCTTCCATTTTGTCACCTTCTTCATACTCCACTTCTCACTGTCCTCCCTCCTTCCCCATGCCCCACACCATCCACTATTTGCCTGTCCTTCCTCATCTTCCATTTCCTACCATCTGCCCAGTCTCCTTATCCTTCCCAACCTCACTTTTGTTCTTCATTGTTCTTTACACCATCTTCCATCTCCTTCACCCTCCATCTCATACTTCTTCCTCCACCTCAGTCCTTCCTGTGATCCTTCACTTCCCATTGTTCCCCATACTTTTTCCTGCAGTTTCACCTCTTTCCCTGTCCCTCTCAACCTCTGGCTATCCCACCATCCTCTGTCATTTGCCTCCCACAGTTTCCCTGTTTCTCCTTATGCTCCTCCACTTCTCCCCCCACCTTCCTATCCCTCTTTATCCTCTAAGTGTCCCACCAACCTAACAGATTTCCCTCTCCACCCCTCCCTGACCTCCAGCCATCCTTTGACCTCACATCTCCCTCTCTAACTGTCCTTACATTCTCCTTTATTCTTACTTCCAGTCTTCTCCCAGCCTGACCTCTCCCATTCCTCCCTGCAGTCTTTTACTCCCAGCACATCTGACTCCAGCTGCAATTTCCTGCTTCTTTTCCTGCTTCTCCTGCCTTATATCCCATCCCTTACCGACCCAGGAAAGTCACTAACAGCTCAGCCACCCCTGATGCACACAGGAAGGGCCCTTCCTGACATCAGAAAACACTTCTCCCTAGGGCTAGTGCAGCTAGAACTAGTCATGGGGGAAAGGGGATGACCTCTGCCCTTGGAATATTTCAGTAACTCAGCCAGATAAAGTCACCAATGTCCTGATCTAACATTAGCAATAACTAATGTGGAACGTGGAGATTGACTAGATTCCCTTGGGATCACTTCAAGCAGTGAAGGATTTCCAAGATGGGTGAGAAAGGCCAGGAATGGCTTTGAATGCATTGCTTGGGATGCTGCAGGACATGAAGAACTATCCCTGCCACTTGCAGCTGCTCCATGGTGCTCAAGCAGACCCACCACACATTGCTCCAGCACGGACCATGCTCCACACAGACCATCCCACTGTGCTCAAGCAGAGCCATGCCATGCTGCCTGAGCAGGACCACCCCAGCAGGACCACTGCAATGCTGTAAAGCAGGACCATCCCACCCTGCTTCATCAGCAGCACCCAAACTGCTCAAGCAGAACCTCTCCAGGCTGCTTGGGCAGGATCATCCAATGTAGCTGGAGCAGACCCTTCCCATGTTGCCTAAGCAGGACCACCCCATGTTGCTTGAGCAGGACCACTCCAGGATGTTCAAGCAGGACTGTTCCCAGGCTGCTTGAGTACCATTGGCCATCCCAAGGAGGCTTCCTGAAAAGTGAATGATCCCCGAGATGTCCCCTCAGACCAAGAGCCAGGAATCTTTCATCATCCTTGTTTTCCTCCCTGCAGGGCCATGGCCATCCCCTTCCAACAGGCTGTAGTAGGGCACAAGGCTGCTGGCACTGCTGCCAGGGGAGGACAGGTCTCCTCTCCGTCCCAAGGGAGCTCCAAAGCCTGCAGGACCTGCCCACAGGGCCTTTCCAGAGCATCCCGTGTCACTCACGCACAAGGGCCAGCCAGCCTCACTTCCAAGACTCTGCCTTGCCATGTTGGAGGCTCCCAGTCATCCCATGGATAGGATGATGTCCTTTCCTAAGGGATGTGCCTGAGGGGCTGTCCCACTGCAGGGACAAGGCACCCAGTGTCTTTATAGGGAGGGGTGACATTTGTAAAGCATTCCTGCTGATATGCCTTCCTGACTGGTAAATCTGGGGGAGGGAGGAGGGAATTTGCTACCTGTGTTAGCAACTAGCTGAACTTATGTGTCTCCCCAAGCTGGATTTCTTATTCCACATGTTCAAACTGTTGTATATTGTACTGGGATTTTTACATTGAATTATTGTAGAAAACAAAAATTGAAATCAAGTCTGTTAAAAAATAAACATTAAAAATCTCTATGAAAAAATAAATGTGAGCTTGTCTCCAAGTCCTCTCCTTACAAATGTGCCAGAGCATGAATGTGTCTCCAGTGGTTGCTTTCCAGCATGAGACCACACCACCCTCTGGTGTCAACACCGACCTCAGCTCTGCACTGGCTCTGCTCCAGCCATGTCCCTTTGCTCCCAGCTCTGCCTGCCTCCCATCCTTCCACTGCCTTAAATCCTGCACAGTCAGAGCAGATCCCGTCCTGCTCCCAGCACATGGACACCCCCACCCCCCAGAGGGAAGCAAAGCAAGAGCAGAGCTGCTTTGTTGGGTGCTGGCATCACCCTCCCAGCCCCACCAGGCACTGCTGGAGTGTGGGATGTGCTCCTGTGTCCAAACAGCCTCACCCTGGGCATGACTGAGCCCGACCCAGAGCTCCAGCTATTCCTCCCTGCTCAATAAAACAGGGACAAAAGAAGGCAGCCACGTTTATGGGAGTGAAAGGACACGCTCTGAAGCCTGGAGACAGCTCACACAGAGAAGCTGTTTATTAAACCCCAATCTCCTCAGTGTGCTGCTGATGAAGGCACTGCCTCCCCCAAGCCCAGTTTCCCTTCCTCTGCAGCCCAGGCTTCCAACAAATCTCTTACCGTCCTGGCCCCCTCTCCCAGAATGAAAATAGCACCAGCTGGCGAGCCCAAGTAAACAAATGAGCTGCTATGAGAGGAGAGAGCATCTTTATAAGTTAATTGGCCCTATCTAAGAGTCAGACAGACATTTTCCTGTAGACAGATCGCTCAAGAAGCTCAGACCAACAGCACTAACACGTCTCCTGGGTTTGATTCATAAGCCTGAATGCGTTACTAGCTCATCTCCATATAGAATGATTATGAATATATTGTCTGTACTCTGCAGAGGGCTAAATTTTCGGCTCAGTTATTCATCAGATACTCCTTGAAGCTTAAAATCACCTCAAATTCAGAGCTCTCTCTCCCAGTGACAGCAGGGGTAGAAAGGAAATAGCTCAGGATTGATCCTTGTTTTCAGCACAACCTGGCCTGTTTTAACACCCTGATTATGCAGGAGGCTGGAGGGGGGGAGCAGCCCGAGCCAAAGGGCTGCGGAGCAGGGAAGTGCTGGAACCCAAAGCCAAGTGTATTGGTATTGAGCAGTTACATTTACAAACAAAGGAGCTGATAACTCCCAGCAGGACTGAAGGGCTCTTATCACGGTGCTGATTAAAATTTCCTCTGCAGCCAGCGACGAGGGGGAGTGTCCTCAGTGGGGAGACAGTACAACCCGAGTTTAACCCCGTTGCTGCTGAGTGCTGATTCATTCAACACATGTGAAGGGCTGCCCAGCCTGGCCATGTGCTGAAAATTAGCCCAGAAAGTCCCAGCAGGGAGATCCACAGCCTGGTCACATCCTCTCACTCCATCTCCTGTACCTCCTGCTCCATCTCACCCCTGCTCTGCAGGTCCCAGGAGTTTTTGCTGGTGTCACTTGTGATTCCTTCCAGATCCTTTGCTCTTTTGTTCTGCCCCTCAATTCTCTGCCCTTGCCTGTGATTAAAGAAATCTTTACCTTACCATTGCAAGATATTCTGGTAAAGGCTCCCACTGCCTCTGGTACGGCCATGCAAGGCACAGATTTGTTTGTGCTAAGTTCACCGGGAGTAAGGTCCATGATAAAAAGATGCCTTCTCTGATTAGTATCACTGACAGCTGTATCATCAAGCTGCTGAATCTGCCTCACCAGGCCCTGGTCAGGCTGCCCTGCACAGGAGATTCTCTGAGAGGAGTGGATAGGCAGTGGAAGAGGAGGTGGCTTGCTGTCCTCCTCTAGACAAGCCCATGAGCCTCATCCATCACACTGGTGCCCTGGTCAGACATCTCTGTGCCTTCCAGGGTTCCTTCCTTCACTGCTGTGGGTTGCATCCTTCCTGCCTGATACTCTCAGTGATTTGCATGAATGGGGATGTGATTTCCACATTTATTGACAATAAGGCCAGTCAGAAGGCAACGCCCTGTGACCCCACTTGGACCCCCAGGTGAGTCACCTGCTCAACCTGGAGTAGTGCTTTGCCCAAATTAGCACAAGTTTCCCATGTGAGGCTGCCTCCAGCTCACCCCACCAGCATCAGAAGGTCTGAGGTGTCCAAACCAATTCACACTTTCCAGTTTCTTTCTCCCACCTCCAGCATCTCCAGGACTGAGATCTTTCATGTCAGGGAAGATGGAGTGAAGGGTCCCACCACAGCTGCTGAGCTGCTGTGGGTGCTGCACTAAAGGGGCTGTTTCCAGAGTATCCCAAGTTTCCAGAATATCCCAAGCAGAGTGTGAGCAAGACACCACGTATCTCGGCCAGTATATTTTTTTTTACCCTTTGAGTCTCTTCAAGAGACATTAATATACATTAACAGATACACTTTAAATACTTTTATTCCTTTACAGGAAGAGGCAATAAAGGGCCTAAAAGGCAGCTGATTTTTCAGCACTGCCTGGAGATTTAGGAGAGCTGAGAGCCAAGTTTGGAGAAAAATTTGCAGCATCCAGCTCTACCACTCACCAGCTCCCAGGGCAGGAGCCCAGCTGGATGCAAACTGCTCTAGGGTGGAGGAGGTGGAGCAACAAAGCATGGTCACACAGCAGGAGCCCCTCTCATAGATCTTGTAAAATCACCAAGGGAAGCCTGGACATATCAACAAAGTGTTCAAGGCCAGGTTGGACGGGGCTTGGAACAACCTGGCCCAGTGGAAGGTATCCCTGCACATGGCAGGAGGTTGGAATGAGATGAGCTTTAAGTTCCCTTCTGACCCAAAGCATTCCATGATTCTGTGGTTTTTCAGCTGAGAGACACTGAAATTAAAATGTGAGGAAGGCTGTGTTTGTGCTATGGGGATCTGAGTGATGGTACCAGCTCTGTGGTTCACAAACCTGTATGCAGGTGCTTGGAGAGTTACTGGAAAAGGAGAGAGATGGAGAAAACAATAGGAAGCTATTTGGAATTTTCTGCCTTGCAGGTGCTTTCTGAGAGGAGATGCACCCTCTCCCCATCAAGCAGCTTCCAGGGTCACAGCTGTGGACAGCTGCAGCACAAGAACCAAATTCCCTAGCTGCAGCAGCCCAAGCTGGACAATGTTGGATGAAGGACAGCTGTGGGGCTGGTGGGACATGATGCTGCCCCAGCCTCGTGGCTTGGAATGTCCCACACACACAGGCAACAGTTGCTGGACAGAAATCATGCTGTCACTGAGGCTGGTGGGGAATTTCAGCTGGCCAGATCACTGAAAGCAAAAGGCCAATGAGAAGGGAAGCAGAGGGCACCTCCCAGGTGCACCTGCAAACCATCTCTTCACTGACTCTGGGACACTGTCTTGTGACAAGGAGAGTTACAGAGCCCTTTCCCAGCAGCAGGGTGAATGACAGCCCCCTTCCTGGCACTTAGTGGGACAGAGGGTTTGTTAGAGAGCTGTTGGTAAATGCAAAATCCCTGGGACACAGGCTGCTGGAACTGAAGGTTGGCAACTCATAACAGAAAACTATCAGCTCGAGGTGGTTTGTGAAGGACATTAGACATCCTGGGTTTCTCCCACTTCTCAGGAGAGGATCAGTGTGGTTTCCAGCTGGGGTTAAATGATGTGCCAGAAACTCATGGAGCTGTGCCCAGGACATGGATCCAAGGGGAGTGCTGGAGTGCAGTTGCCATAGCTCCTGAGGAGCTTCAAAAATACCTCTGTCCGAGAGCCCAGGCTGCAGAGCCAAATTTATTTTTTTTTTTTAAAAAACCCCACCTTTTGTAATAGGGAACTTGGAGGTAATGATTCTGTTGATTCATCAAGGGAAATTTCTTGCAGGATTCGGCCAGTATCCTTATTGGTGTACCTACAGGGAAAGCCTGGGCTCAGAAACTGATGATCCCAGGCTGAAAGTCCAAAAACAAATGGGCTAAAACTGGACATCTGGATGGATTGGACTTGTGCTGGAAACTTCACCTTCATCCATGTGATAGAGAGCCTGCACACTGATCTTCCTGTGATTTTTGTTGTTGTTCTTGTTAAAAACAATAAAATTAATATTAATATGAGGCCACACTGTAGATTTGCACATGGCTGAGGAAGCTTTGTTACAAGGGCTACAGCAAGATGTGAGGATGGCTGACAGATCTGGGATGTAAATCCTGCTGAGTTCATGTTGGAAGTGTGTAGAGAGTATCTCTGGAGTGATACTGTCCATAGGACACAGCCCATGAAAGGAGGTATCATCACCTGAACTACTCCTGGGTTTCACCTCGGAGTAAACCAGCTGTGTCCTCCTAGACAGGGTCACAGAGGAATCTTTGCCCTGAAGCAGTGTGGTCAGGCAGCAAACTGACACCAGAGCAGGGAGCTGCAGCACAGCTGTGCCCGTCAAAACTAGGGAACATCCTTAATGAAAAATACACACCAGCACTGCTGCTTTTGTCTGCAGAACTGTTTCTGCCCTCTTTGCTGCTGAGAACATTGCTTGGAGTGGCAGATGATGCTCACCAGTCCACAGGTTTGTGTCTCCTCCAGTCTACAGCAGGGCAACACTCCCAGGGAGTGCACAAAAGCACGAAAAACCCAAGGATACCAGAGTAGGCTGTACCTGCTCACTGACACTGTGCCAACTTCACGTTTATGGACTTTAATCTTTTAAGTGCTCAATGGCCCTGGCCCAAACCAGCACAAAATTCCTAGGGCAGGTGCTTGCCTGGGCACAGCAGTGCTTTGCTCCAAGGGGTGCTATTCCTCAGTGGAGAAAAGGAATTTGAGCTTTTGGGAGCCTGCTTAAGAAATATCTTCTTGGCAGACAATGTCATGCAGGCAGGCAATGCTGTTGGGGCAGTTGGGCTCAGCACAGGGAATGTTAAGCATTGGGATGACAAGGGGTTTGCTGCAGGAGGTACAACCACAGGCAACTCCTGCTCTCAGACCAGACTCTTGAAATCATGTTGGTTCTTGGGAGACCCCAGCTCCAGCCTCCTACTCCAATGGGCACGGCTACTCAGGGCTTATCTTGTTGAATTTTGTCTGTGTCTTAGGATGGTGACCCTGCTCCTACTCTGGGCTCCTGTTCCAGCATTTGACTGCCTTCTTGGGCAAAGTGGGAAAAGATGCTTAATTTCTCACTACCTTAAAAGATCTGTACAAAGTTTTTGCAGGAGGAAAGTGCTCAGTTAACTGCCACAGCTTGCTGTGCACACACAGATCAGTGGAGGGGAAGTGGAGGGCCATGGATCCAAACAAAAGTTGTTTTCCACAGAGGGACAAGGCATGGAGTGTGGCTATGGATCCCAACGAAAGTTGTTTTTCACAGGGGGACGGAGCGTGGCCATTCCTGCTGGGTTGCACTGAGGATGGTGAAGGAGCATCTCACGGATAGTGCCCTGGGCTGCTCCCTTTGCCTGGCAAAGTGGCAGGGACTGGCACAGAGGGGACACAGCTCCTGCTGACAAGGTAGAGGTGGCTGGCAGGGCAGCACTGTTAAATGGGGACACTGCTGGCATGGGAGGACAGGGGCCATGGGCTGACAAGGGACAGCAGGACAGGGCTGACAGGGGTCCACCGCTGATGGTGGGGATGTGGCTGGCAGGAGGACACCACTGACAGAGGGCCATGAGTGACAGTGGAACACCCATGGTGTGGGACGCACTGCTGACAGGGGGACACGGCGGGGAGGGTACACGGCTGCAGGGTGACTTCACTGACGAGGACACCACTGACACAGGGGACACGGCTGACAGCGGACACTACTAACACAGGGGACAATGCTGACACAGGTGACACGGCGGGTAGGGTCATGGCTGCAGGGTGACTTCACTGACAGGGGTCACCACCGACACAGGGGACACGGCTGACAGGGCGTCACCACTGACACGGGACAGCACTGAAACAAGGACACCGCTGACAGAAAGGACAAGGCAAAGAAGGGGACACCACCGACACAGGGACCCTGCTAGCAGGGACACACAGGCACAGCGACACCAGCAGAGCCCCACTCCGNCTACCAGCGCCTGTACCAGCGCTCCGTGGAGGAGCCGCACGGTGAGCGGGGCCGCGCGGGGCGGGCGCGGCGGGGCGGCGGCTGCCGGGCCCTGCGGGGGCCGTGGGGAGCGCGGGGAGCCCTCCGCCGAACCTGCCTGTGGGTGCTGGGCTGGTGCCCCTGCTGTCCCCGCCAATGCTACCTGCCTCATCCCCGTTTCCCTCATCCCTGCTTCCTGCTCACGGCGCCCGTTGCCTTTGCAGAATTCTGGGGGGACATCGCTAAAGAGTTCTACTGGAAGCGTCAGCACACGGGACCCTTCCTGAAGTACAACTTCGACGTGACCAAGGGAAAGATCTTCATCGAGTGGATGAAAGGAGCGACCACCAATATCTGCTACAACCTCCTGGACAGAAATGTCAATGAGAGGAAGCTTGGGGACAAAGTTGCTTTTTACTGGTAAGTTTGTTTTTACTGTGGTGGAGAGGATGAGTAAATAGCACCCTGAAATTTGCAAACAGTGTCAATTTCGACTGAGGTGAATGAAAACATGAAAGCTAAGCGGAGCTAATCCTTAGACGGGTTCAGCACGTGTTTGCTTGCAGTGTCCTTGGTAAGAGCTTTGCCGGGAAGCTTCTCTGCCCTTGCTGGGATGCACTGGAGTGCCCGGCATAGCAGTGGGGAGCACCTGACTCCCAGCTCTGCCTCTGCAGCTGTACCTGCTGAGAGCTCCGAGCGGTCACACAGGCGTGGGGCAGCTGCCACGACTCCCTGCTGGAGGAGGTAGATGTGGGTAGAAGCACGGCATGAGGAGGAGCCAACATCCAACAGCTAAAAGCTAATAAACTCCGTTATCTCCCATGTTTATGTTTTGTGGGTCTGGCAAGTTTCCACTCCTGTGGCAGAAAGGTTCTCCTAATACCTGGGTTTATATGTGGATTCCTTGTACTTGAATGTAAGGTGCTTTAAGAAAGACTGGCTTCCCTCCCTTTGGGAAGAAAAGTGACTTCCAACCCTATCTGAAGTGTGTTTCTGTTTTTTTATCACAGTAGTTACTAGTGTTAAAATCCATGTAAAACTTAATTTTCATATTGATGCAAAGTAGGTTTCACTTGTGATGTCCAAGCTCCAGAAGTAATGTGCTCCTGCTGAAATAGCTCAGCTGGCAACGCAGCTGTGTCCTCAGAGCTGTGCCTGTGCATTTTGTTGTTTCCCTTGAGCTTGTATTTATCTAACCTGGCTGTGACTGTATGTGGCAGGGCAGAAGCACAATTAAATGTACCTCATGGTAGGCATGCAATAACTCATATGGTGAGTCCCTTGAGCAGAGCAGATGGAGAAACCTTACTGTCATTGCAATAAAAATATCAGACGCCCTAATTGATTTATTGTGCAGCTGAAGGTCCCCCTGAGTCACCTGGTGTAAAGTTGACTGGGGAGCCACCCTAATGCTGAAAGGAACATGATTATACCAGTGTGGCTGTGGCTGTAAATTTGGCTTCATAGAGTTTCTAGAGTTTCTATCTATAACCCTTCTGCTTTAGTGAAAGAATTACACACACCTCCTAGTAGATAATCATATTGATAAAGCACAGGTGAAATGCTGGAAAGTGTTTACTTCTCTGCTAGTTAAATAGGTTCTCTATCTCACTCTGATGTAAAATGACTGCAGCTTCTGGATGAAAACCCCTTTGTAAACTCCTGCAGGTAAAGGTGTGCCAGCAAGCAAAGTCATTTGGCAGCCAGTGCTGGCCCTGTGCTGGGGTTTGTTGAGGAACTGGGTTCTTTGTGCACGTAAATCTTTGTGTGACACTGAGGCAGCAGCCTGCAGTTTTAATTTGGGCTTGGTGAACATTTTTCTGTTGGTTATTCTGGCAGCCTTTGTGGAGGTATTTGTGATTCTAAGAAAAGCTTTGGGTGGATATGAAAATGGTGGGTGGCTGTTAGTCGTGGTGCTCACAGTGCCAAAAAATAAAGTCTCTCTTCCTCCTTGGCAGAGAGTTTCCCCTGACTGATTTGGGATAAGCTCTCCTAGCGTGGCTCTGTCACAGGTGACCAGGCACTGTAGTGTGGAGCTGTCAGCCAGTGCGAGCGATGGAAGAGGCACACTGTGACAAACCTGTGGCACTGAGGATTTGGGAAAGAGGGTTGCAACTCATAAAACTACTCCTTTCTGGACATGTGGCTTTCTTCAAAACAGTAATTAATTGCTCTCATCTTGTCCTCTTACATTTTGTGTTTAACACTCTGGGATGGGCCTGGCTTCCTAAAACACTTGAGACTTGTCACACTGTATAAAAGGTCGAAAAAGAAATTAAAGCCTCTGAAAGCTGAAGAGGTTTTGTTTATTTTTAAACACCTGAGTCACTAGTTTGTGTCTAAGAAAGTCTGCAGCCTGTTAGATGTGAAAGGTGCTGAACCTATACCAAGGTTTGGTTGACTGCTCAGCTTTGAGAGCTCTGAAAAGATACAGGATCATGGCCTCTGCTTTCAGAGAGGAGGAAATTAGGGAAAAGTTGAATAATGTTTGGAGGCATTGCTGAGTGTCTCTGAGAAGCAACTGTGTCGTAACAAAACTCAGAACTGCTGGCTGTGGCTGTCTCCAGTCTTGCACAGATGAGAAAGAGCAAGCAGCTCATTTGGGTTTGTTAGGACCAAGCTGTGCCAAAGGTTCCTGCACCACCAGCAGTCCAGGACTGCCCAGATTAGCTCCACTCAGAGGGTCTAATCCCAAGCCACATGGAATTGCATTTTCAGCACAAAGGGCAGTACATGGGATTGATTGCCTAATGCTGCAGAACTTGTACATAGGTGACATTTGCTGTCATGGTGTCGTCCTCATGGTGCTGTTAAGACTGTGGTGTTCAAAATGGCCATCCTGACTTGGTAGAAAACATGGATATTTCCCTGGTGCCTGCTTCACTAGGATATCTTGGGCTGCTTGCAAACCTTACAAATATTTCTGGTCTCACTGCTTCTGATTCCTCTTTCTCTACTTGGTATTGTTGATGTGGCCTAAAAAAAGGAACAGAAGCTCCAGGAAATGCTTCTGATAAGTGCTGCTCTTGAAAGTCAAATCTCTTTCCTAATGAGCTGAGGTCAGTAACAGTGGTTGCTCTGCAGGTGGGTACATGTGGTGGCTCTTGTGGGCCTGGAAGGGGAAACAGACTGGGCCAGCTTCTGGGACATTCAGGGGACTTGAAGCAGTGCTGAGGACTTTGTGAGAGGTGGTTAATTAGGGCAGGAGCACAGTATTTCACTCTGCTGTAGACATGCCAAGTCATTTGGGCAGCCCTTAGTTCTGTGCTGAAGTGTCTGTTAATAATGTCATATAAACTTTAGCCTGGGCAGTAAAAATATAACCATGTGGGAATTAAAAAAAACCACCACCTATTGCAGAACTCTCTAATTAGACCCTGAGGTGTGAAACTATTTGGATGAGGCCTGTTGTATGTGTAACCTGTGCCTCTGTTTCTCAAACCAGTTACCCCAGCTGCAGTGCTGGTAGTAGCTGGTGGGACCAGGGGCAGGAGGTAGAGCTTTGTTTTTAGAGTTCCTCTAGCCAAGGAGATGGGGCTTAGCTGGTGCTCCTGGCTTCTGCCATGTCTGGGAGAGTGTATTCATTTTCTTCTTTTTTAATATTGGCATATGACGTTACACATCTAGAAGGGAGCAATAAAGATAGTAAAGGCTGCCAGAGCTTATTGGAACTTTGTTTAACAAAATAATAAGTGCCTATCATTCCTCTTCTGGGCCTAGAATAAACAGGACATGCAAATATCAAATTAGGAGGTGTGGTTTGTTTGATTTGGGTTTCTTTATATGATTTGACTTTAAAATGTAATCATGGATTTAATAGGCCTTGTAGCCTTGAGGTTTCTTCCAATAAAACTTCCTATAAGAAAAAGCCGAACAACTATGGGAGCATATTAAAAAAAAAAAAAAAAGATACAAACCAGCCCCATACATTTGTCATATGCACAGATGCTGTGGCAGAGGATGCTGAATGTTAACATCCAGCCTTTCCAAGTGCTTAATTGGAGCCAGCTTCTACATGATGCAGTTGGCTCTGCTGCTCCCACTGGCTTCAGGATTTTGGAGTATCCTGTGTCAAACTAACCATTCAGTTTTTTAATAACTTCCTGGATGACTTGTTACCCTTCCAGTGATGGAGCCTCTTCTGGTGAGGAGAGCACACCTCTAAATCACAGTTTGTTTAAAGAACAAAATTCACCACTGGGAAGGTTGCTTTTACTAATCCACATTTGCTAATGTGTGTATGGTTTGGTTCATGCCCACAGCACTGCCCAGGCTCAGCACAGCTCCTTTCCTCATGGGGATTCTCCATGGGAAAAGGGGTGGCCCCCACAGCCCTTTCTGAGGTGTCTCCCCAGCAATCCATATCATCTCCCTGTTGTGTGTGCAGAGGGATAGATTGCTGGTTTTGGCAGATATTAATTATTTTGGAAGCATTGCTGAACAGTACAGTGCTCTGCTTCTAGAAATCAAGCACATTATGTGCCCCTAAAATAGGTAATAAATTACACTGAATGTATTAGTATTTTATGAAGTGTAAATCTTGTACATTCTTCAAGGACAATGGTAGTTGTAGATTCCATCACAGAAAGTGTAGCTCTTTTCTGGTGGGCTTTGTGAAATCTGCCAGTGTGGGAGAGAGTGACAAAACTGGGAGCTTCAGACAGAATATCTCATCCCTCCAAAGTGGAATATCCCTGCATCCTGAGGATGCCTGAGCTGTGTGGGTAGTACAGGAGTAGGGGTGGGGGGAACATCAATAGAAACATGATATTAAAGCAGAGAGTGCAGGGCATAGTGTAGTAGCTCAGGCATGCCCAAGTCATGTGCTTTCCTGGCTTCTTTGAAATTTTTCCTTTCGCAGTTCTGGGCAGTCACTAAGCAGTGTGGTTAGTGCTGTGTGGTAGTGCAAACCACTGTGTTTGGACACTCACACAGAAGTACAGGCTGGGACAGGAGGGACTCATAGCTTCTCCTTGAATTCATTCCCTGATTTTTCTCCATAGGTGGATGGAGTCTCTAACTTTGGCTGTGGGCTGTTTGGAGCGAGGTCATGATGGGTTTAAAATTAACTGATTTCATGTAATTGCTCTGAATTTCCTGCTGGAGGCTGCAGATGAGATACAAAGATGATGCTGCTTCAGGGCAACATAGTGATGCCTGCTTAAGGGTTTGAGGTTGTCAGTTTGGCCTGAGGGGCTGGAAAACACAGGGATCATGGTCTGAAGCTTGTTACCAAAGGCCTTGGTGTGTGTGCTGAGACCCATTTTCTGCTGTCATATCTTGAGGTTCTTCCTGTCCCAAGTGTTGTACTCATGTGCTGTATCCTCCATCCTGTTCATTACTAGTGAAATCTCCAGGGTAGTTCCCAGGTGAGTCATTGTGCCAAAGGGATGAAATGATATCTGAAAACAGCAAACTGCCTCCTTCAGGCATGTTTGGGATGTGCTTTCCTGGATGCTGTGAATCAGCAGATTGAGCACTGTGGTAGTCAGGCACTTGGCATGCTCAGAGTCACTGGAAGTTGTTTTTCTATTCCAAGGACTGACTTGAAAGCAGAACTTGACTCATCCCTGTCAGGTACTCTTGCTGGTTTGCAGGGAGATGCTGGGAAGGGTGACTAGTTTGATGTTTTGGAGATCTTAAGCCCCATTCCTGCTCTGCAGAGCCTCTTCCATCCCAGGATGCCAGGCAGGCCAGGAACAGGGAGCTGGCAAGAGCTCTCAGCCTTGTGCTGTTCTGCTCTGCAGTGCAAGGAAGGAAAGGGACAGGTATTGATTACCTAGTGCCTGTGGTCTCCTGTGGTTTTGCCCATTCAGAAGCACCCCTGGACTTGTGTCCCCATGGGAGAGCATTCCACACTATTGAAGGTTTTCTCTGGAAGTAGTTTTACTGAGCTCAAATAATACATAATCCTGCCAGTCTGCTCCTGGAGACAGAGTGGGATTTTTCTTCTCTGTTGAGTCAAATCTGTTAAAAGAGAAGGCACTCAGGTAGCACTTGGGTGGTTGCTTTGTGGCAGAGCAGTGAGAACAGGGTTGTTTAACTTCTGCCTGGGAGTTTGAATCAGGGGAGCAGCTTTCATTTGAATTTTGTTGGATCTGTTTCTAGCCTTTTGCTCAGAAACCCTTGGTAGCTGCTACTGGCAGGGATACAGCATCCATCCATATAAATACAAGGGAATATCCAGCAAGTATGGGACCAGATAAACAAGTGGGATGTCTGTAAGTGCCCAGGATTAAATGGCATGTGCCCCAGATACGGGCAGGAACTTGAATGTAGAGCTGCAGAGCTGCTGGCCAGGGTACATTGGTGGTATTTGCAAAAGGCTGCAGTGCCAAGGACTGGGAGGTTGCCAGTCCCCCTTTGCCCAGAGAGGGCAATGGAGAGGGTCCTGGGAACCAGTAAATGTGACTTGTATCCCTAGGGCTGCAGTGGAACAGGGTCACTGGAGGGGTGGTGGAGCTGCTGGAGCACAAGGCTGGTGGCACTGAGCGCACAGGGATGGCTCTTTGCAGACCACCTTCAGGAGGTTTCCCACTAAAAGTTGTTCAAGAAAGTAATCCAGGTGTGCCTGGAAGAACAGTGATTTTATGGAGCTGGTTTACCTTGCCCTTTGCTTCCTCACTTTCAGTGGACACTCTTCAGGGTCAGCAGCAGGGCTGCCAAGGGCAGTGTTGAAACAGAGTTGCTGATGGTGGCCAAGCTCACATGCTCCAGAAACAGCATCTCCTGCTGCTGTTCTGTCCCTCCTGGAGGCCAAACATCAGCCATGGTTCTGACCCATCTTTGGTTGGGTACTTTGGTTTTGTCTGAGAGGCTCTTGGCTGAGCTGCTGTGAACACAAGTGCAATGCTGCTGAGCAAATGACACCAGTAGCAGCTTTTATGTTCTTATTTAATACTTCTTCCTCATCCTCCTCATTGCTCTGCCAGCTCTGTAGATTGAGCAAAAGGGATATAATATATTTTAATGAATTTCTGCTTACACCCCTTCCCAAAAATGTTGGTTTATACCTGTGCAATGCTGCATGGTTCTGGGGGTGTGGTTGTTACAATAACTACATGGGGTGGTATGAGGAGTGGGTGTGCACAGACGATGGCACCTGGATTTTCTCATGTCTGTGAAACTTTTGTCTTGTTCTGCTGGCAGCTATTACAGGAAATTGGATGTGTTTTAAGAATATTTGGTTGCTTTAGGGAGGGGCACCATAGTTGTGCAGTGATGGCATATTGCAAATATTGGCTGGACATTTGAAACTTGCAGTGGATAAATGGAGTTCATCGACAGAGAGGATGGTGAACTTCAGGACACGGAAGATCAGAGCCTTCAGTTTGCTCATTGGACTAGAAAACCTAATTATTTTAGCCGTGTGAATGGCTTGTGTGTTCTCCCTTGGCACCCTGGTGTGAATGGAGCAGCAGTGGACAAGGACTCCAGCTACAAGTGGGTGAGACTTGCTCTAGGACAGGGACAAAATGCTCAGGCTTTGCCAAGAGAGGCGTGAGTGGGTGCTCATTTTAAGCGTGGCATTTTTCTGGTGGGTTGCTGCAGTTGCTGTGCCTGGTGGACTCTCTGTGCCCAGAGCTCCTGGGCTGAAGTGTTGATGGCCTGTGGTTTCACAAGAGCTCTCCCCTCCCCCCTTTTGGAGCAGCGTTTCTGTTCTCTGTTTGCATTTCTGCACATCACTTGGAAATGTCGAAATGGGGTGCGGGAGGAAATCGTGAGCCCTGGCAGTTTGCCATTAACTCATTTTCATAGTTGTCACCTCTCCTCTTCGGGGGAATTCCTCAAGGAAGTTGAGAGCCTTCCTGCTTGCTTTGTCACATGTGGCTGCCTGATGGTGCCCAGAGAAGCTGTGGCTGTCCCATCCCTGGGAGCAGTCAAGGCCAGGTTGGATGGAACTTGTAGCAACCTGGTCTAGTGAAGGTGTCCGTGCCCATGGAGCCAGGTTGTCTTTAAGGTCTCTTCCAAACCAGACTATTTGTTTTACGATTCATTCAGTGATAGTGAAGCATGTTTTCCATTCCTGTTGCCACTGACCATCTTCTAAGAAATGTTCCCTAAATTACTTTCCAGCAGGTGACACCTGGCCTTCACCTCTGGAGGTTTATGATGTATGAAATTGAAATGTCCACCAAAAATCGGATTAAAAGCTTAATTTCCTACCATGCCCTTTATGGATATTGTTTGATCCTCTATTGAAATTGCCTTGCCTGGCTTTCTGTGTTTCTAGAAGCTTTTCAAAGTTTGGCAGAATGTTCCCACCAGAGATGCAGCTATTTCCCAAAATGGGGCATTTCCCAGCTGCAGTTGACTAGTTGATTATTTTACTTACAGAACTTCATCCAGGGTCTGTTCAGCAGCCCAACTGTAAATTGTTTAAACAAGCAATCAGCTGTTTTGTACTGAATATAAGCCCTACTCCCACTGGACTGGTAAAAATAGTCCATGCTCCTTTGAAAACCTCGCTGATGGTAAACATCTAAAATGTCTCCTATCATGCCAAACTCTCACATTCTTCTGCAGCATCCAGTGGGTTTGGCTGCTTGAGATTACAAGTGCTGTCTGAGGGCACCCAAACTCTGTGACATGCTGGGTGAGTCTTGCACATGACCTCTGTTGCAGTGCTATATGGCTATTTTGTTTTTAAAAAAGTAATTAAAATGTGCTTTAAAAAACCTCTCCCCTAAATGAAACATGCAAAAAGATGTTTTTCTCCAGTGGTTTAAAGCATACGTCAGAAAGTGTAGAGCTAGAGTTAATGCTTTTCCTCTTGACTTGGTTATTCAGTATCAAGCAAGTAGGAGAATCAGGGAGCCACAGAGAGCAAATTCTCGTTGCTGGGGCCATCAGCGCAGAGTGGCTGCTGGCAGTGTCACCAAGGTATTTACATGTGGTTTATATGACTTGTAAAATTACTTATCTCATCAAATGTGCCAGGGTGAGAGTACATTTCCCTTGAAGAGGGATTTGCTGGCTGCTGTTGATCCTATCTTCCCCAGAACTGTTCCTCTGGGGTGTTCAGACTCTCAGGTGTGAGCACAGAGTGTACAAATCCCATGGCATTGAGTTCACTTGCCCATGTTGGCTGATGAAAGTAGCAGTGGGAAGTGTTAATTCCTTTAGAGATGTCTGAGCAACTCACTGCCTAAAGAAAGGGGCTTGAAGTAGATTTTAGGGCATAGCCTGGTGTGAGTGGGATAACTGGAGAGAATTTTGACAGGTTGATAAATACAGAGTGGTTTTGGAGCAGTGTCCACCTCCAACTAGGCTCTGTGGTATAGGATCACTCAGGGTATGGCAGAGTGAACAGTGGTTGGGCTGCACAAGATAAATATTATTTCTTTAGATGCCTCTGGTATTTGTTCAGCTTCTGAAAGGCTGCAGGTACAAAGAGTAGCTGGGAATGTATATAATGAGAAGGAAGGACAGAAAGATGGATGTGGTTTTCCTATGGGATAGTAACAACTGTGCAGGGTGTTGGGTGGTTTTTTGTTTTGCTTTGTCCATATAGCTGTTTTTAAAGGGGAATAGAGGATTGATTCCTTGATCAAAGAGCAAATGGTGACCCAGTATCCCTGTAGAAATAAGCTCCATTTTGGCTGTTCTGTAAAATACAGTGCCTGTGTTGGAGTCAGTTGGGCTGGAGGGGATGGCCTGGTGGGGCTGAACACAGAACATTGTGCCCTGCCGAGCACAGGGCTTTGACAGCTCCTGCTTTGACAGAGCTTGTTTGGGTTTCTTAACAGCACTAAGAATTCATCCATGCTAGATACATGACCAGCTTTAAGTTGGGATGGTTTGGCTCAGAGATGGATTTGAGAGCAGAGCTCTGTTAGGCCCTACCTAAGTGTATATGGGGGACACTGGAGGGCAAAATTGATGGATGGTTTTAATGTAGTTGTCAGAGTCAACTGTGTGGATTTAGGAAGTGATGGTATTAAACTGGTAAGATTTTTCTTTTCCCTGGGCTTTCTGTTCCCAGGTTTACTCAATGATGTTCTCTCAGTGCTGCCAAATATTTCTGACCACACTGGGAAAACCTTTTCACCCAGCCCCTCCCAAGCTGAGCCCTGTGATTACACAACTTCTTTCTTGATCTGTGTTGTGATGCAAGGGGATTTAAGTGTGGTGATGGTGGGGTTGAGCTTTCTGGTAAACCTGCTGCTCAGGAAACCTCAGGCTTCCCAGAAGTCCTTTGGGAATTTTACATTACTGTGGTGGGAGATGGTGACGTTAAGAATGGGCAGGGCTGGGCAGTCTGCCCCGTTATTATGAAATGTTCTCATGGAGGTTTTTGCAGACCTGCTGCAGACCCATCTCTTTGTGCAATTAAGAGCATTTTCATATTGAACAATCCATGCAAATACCAGAATTTTTTTCTGATTATCTTGCACAGCTGCTCTCCCCAAACTTTATGTTTCACTGTAATCTGTTTTGTCAGGAACAGATTTAAAAAGCTATCTTTACTCGAGTGCCATTCCTCTCTCAAATGACACAAGCAAGGCTGTGGCATAGGGAGAAATCCTATTATTTTTTTTTTCCAGTTTTGGCTGCTGTTCTTCCTGAGAAACCAAGATATGTCCAGGCAGACCCTTTTGAGGCAGCAGTTTTTGGGGCTGCCCTGAGAAGATCCAAGGCTAGGTCATGGCAGGAGGTGTGTGAGCAGCTGACACCACGGTGGCCGGCACACCCGGGGCTCTCGCTGCCCATGCGGCTCACACATGAGCACATTCCCCACATGGCAGGAGCCTGGCTGGCCCAGCTCTGCCTGGCATTTTGGCTGCTCTAATTCTGGATGTGGAATGGATCAGGGAGCCATGAGCCCTCCTGGCCGCTCATGGTGACCTTGCACGTGAAGAGCTGTCACCACAGCAGGAAAATTCCTCCTTTACCTTGTACCCTGCTCTGGGAACAGGCTGCTGGTGAAGCAGGAGCTGGAGATCTCTCATGCTGCATTTGGTTCCATGTTTAGGAGGGATTTGAGGCTCTTAGCTTGTTTCAGGTTAGATGGCAACAGAGATGTTCTAGGGCAGACATTCCCACAGTTCCCCTCTCTGCTCTGTTGGAGTTACAGGATCACAGAATTAACTAGGTTAGGAAAGACCTTTGAGATCATTGAGTCTCTGTGGTTCCCCACTGTGCAAATTGTTCCTGTGACATGGCATCATCTGGTAAAGGCTTCTTTCCCTCTTACAACAGCTTTTCCAAATTAGGAATCCATGTTTTCTTAAGGGTGCTTTCCAGTAGGTAAAATGTGGAGCCTTTGTCCTGCATAAAGAAAAATTGCTCTGTGGGCTGCCATCACATCTCTGTCAGTCAGAAAATAAGACCTGGTAGCTTTGAGATGGTTTGCTCTGCTCTGAAAATTTACATTTCAGGTGCCCTCTGCCTGTGCTTGGTAACTTTGGGTTACTGCTTTTATTCAATCACAGAATGGTTTGGGTTGGAAGGGACATTAAAACTCATTTCGTTCCACCCCTCTGCCATGGGCAGGGACACCTTCCACTATCCCAGGGTGCTCCAAGCCCCAGTGTCCAACCTGGCCTTGGACACAGGAAGGGATGGGACAGCCCCAGCTTCTCTGGGCACCCTGTGCCAGGGCCTCAACACCCCCACAGGGAAGAATTTCTTCCTCATAGCCAATCTAAACCTATTCTCTTTCAGTTTAAAGCCACTGTCATTTGCAAAAAGGAAGTGATGTAAGTTCCTTCACAGGAGCTTAGAGGAGAAACTTAAATGATCTGCAGCCCCTTTGGTCCTCAGTGGGAGCATTTCCAGGGATCAGAAAGGCTTTGGCTTTGTCCTTAGCTTGGTTTGGTCTGTGATTTTCTGTTTCTGACTGTGCAGATCTGCAGATGGTCTGGCAGATCTTGAAAACTTCTAACACTTCATTTGCTTGGCTTAATTTCCTCCTTTTCTCCTGTACATCACCTTCTCAGTGGTGTTGTAGCCCTAATAAACCACAATTATCATCTTCAGTTCCTTTGAAAACTGTAATTGCCAGTGACGCAACCTGTGCTTCCTGCTGCTCTGTGCCAATGCCAGGGCAGCTTTGCCTGGGGAGCTGTAGTCCTCTGTTACTCAAATAAGTGATGCAAATAACTTCTTTAGAAATGTGGTGAAAGGGAACCAAACAGTGTTGGTGATTCAGGTCAGCTTTGCTTGGTCTGTTTGGGTGCTTTGGGAAGTGTGTGTCTCTATGGCCTGTCCCTCCCTTGTGTTTGTCACCCTACAGCTCACTAGGTTGGATGATGAGTGGGTGAAGCAGACCATGCTTTGGAAAGCCCTGTAGTCAGCCCTGGTACTTGGCAGAACACACTAACTTCTTAACCAATACCTGTATCTGGGCACAGCGTCCCTCTCCCACACTGCTGCTCCACATCCCTGATTGCTCCACAGGGTCAGTGCTTGAGCTAATGGGGCTCTGCAGATATGCTTGCCTGCTCCTACACCACCCTTCCTTCTACACCGTGTATGTACAGCAATAAATTGCTCACCTGTGTGGTGGCTCTAAGAGGGAAGCTTAACCTTGATTTACTACCTGGGCATCGTGTGAAACAGCTCTGTGGCTCTGCACCTCCAAGGTCAAACTCCCAGCTGAGCAGGCAGTCTGTGAGCCCCCTGTTAGTGTGGTGGTGCCACAGAGGTGACAAGGGTTCAGCTTTCCTACCTGTAGTTTTCTTCCTCCGCTGCCCATGTGACTTCTCCGTGCAATTGTTCCTTGCCCAGATGCTGGCAGGGTCTGTGCCTTGGGGCTTTGTGAGTGTCAGGTGTCTGCTCTGAAGTGGGGAGCCCTTTAACTGCTGGCAGAAGGGAGCAGGGAGGGCAAGAGCTCTGCAGAGCCTGGGCTGCCTTTCGTTTGTTGCCAGGGATCTGTTTGGAGCAGACCTGGGCACTGCCGTCCTGCACACTGCAGTGGTGTGGTGGTCTCTGATGCCCTTGGGGAGTCTGGCTGGAAATCTGACTTCTTCAACAAATCACAATTTCTAGAAGACTTGCTCAGAGGGCCTCCATTTGTGCATCTCTATGTTTAGTTGAAGACCTTGCATTTACTGAGTCAGTGGGTGGTTCAGTAGAAGTCATCTAGTTCTATTCCCTACCTGGGCAGGGACACCTCCCACTGTCCCAGGCTGCTCCAAGCCCTGTCCAACCTGGCCTTGGACACTTCCAGGGATCCAGGGGCAGCCACAGCTTCTCTGGGCACCCTGTGCCAGGGCCTCACCACCCTCACAGGGAAGAATTTCTTCTGTATGTATTCCATATGGCCAAACTTGCCTTTCTCCAGCTGAGCATTCACACAACATGCAATATGTAAAACACAGGCTTCTCAAGTGCTAAAAATCTCAAATGCATTCCTGCCATGAGCCAGATGATACTGTAAAATTTTATATTACAGTTGCTAAATGTAGGACTTGGTTTAAAGATGAAAAAACATCAGACTCACTATGCTTCACCATGTATTTCATCTGATTATGTATCTGGGATGTTTGGGGTGCTGAGAATTGGATTTTCCTTTCCTTTGCTGTTAGAGCACAGATTGCACATGAACAATCACAGCAGTGCTGCTGCCAACTATTTTCACCAATAGATCTTAAAATATATGTATTTGGGGGGGTTAAAACTGTGGAGGTGAGTTCTGTGGTGCTGTTTTCAGAAGAGTGAGGTTTATTTTCATAGTTTTATTTCTTTTTCAGTTCAATTTAGACAAGAGAGCCCGTGTGAGACGCTCAGGGCTGATAGCTCTTGCTTATGTCAGATGGGCAGTGTTGGGAAGATGCTGCTGGCAGAACTTGGATGCCACGAGTTTACAGGCTCGGTTTTGATGCAGAGAGTACTCAATAACATGCAAGTGGGCATTCCTTTAAATGCCCTGTCTAAAATCCATCATTCACTGGGCTTTTGTGCCAGAGCAGAGGCCTGAACAGTCTGAATGCTGCTGTAGCCTGCTGAGTACAGCTGTGGGCACTCCAGACTATTTTCAGAGACAGGGAGACACAAAGCAATTGCCTGCCCCTGGGAGACTGCTCAAGGCCTTGGCTGGGGATGCATTGAAGGGAGGTATCTTGTCCTGTAGAAACAAGGACATTATTTGTTTCCCATTGAACACAAGGTCTTCTTAAAATCTGGAGCCTGAGGTTTGCCCTGCTGGTGGTAGGGGAGCTGTTTTGCAATCACGCAAATGGATGGAAAGGACTTTGAAAGCCCCCTGAAAATCCTCACAAAACTTTTAACTTCTCTTTGACTCTGCCTGTGCTTTCCCTGCAGTGCCTTATGTAAGAGGCCTTCGTTCTGGCCTTCAGGACAAGCCTGGGTACATTCCTTGGCCTGAATGTCCTGCCAAGGAGGAGGACCTGGTGTATTTGAGATGTGCCTCTCATGTGCAGGGAGAGCAGGAATGTCTGAGCAGTGCCTCGTGCCGGGGTGCTCAGGGCAAGTCTGTGTCCATCATGGGCACTGTGTGCAGGGCTGCTCCCCTGAGAACCCACAGCTTGGATGGCCTGGCTGCCTCTCCCCAAATAGCACACAGGGCCCTGGGCAGCCTGTGCTAGTCTTTCCTCCTGAAGTGCTCCTCTCTTAGCAAAGGCTGTAATTAGATCCTTTGCTGGGCCAGAGCACAGACAAAGAGACATCTTTCCTCCCTGCCCTGTTTGTTGACCTGGGGACTGGCTTGCACAGGGCCTGCCTGTGCTGCTCAGCAGACCCCAGTGACTTTCAGGTGAGGGATTAACGGGCTGGGATGCTCCAGCTTGCATTTGGAAGCATTATAATTGTCTTCTAAGAGCTATTCCATAGCAGAGCTCGTGGCCAAGGGGAGAGCTGCACACACAGTGATCCTGCACGTCTGGACACAAGCAGGTTTGCACAGCACCAGCCTTGATGTAGGTGCACAAAGGAAAGCCTGGATGGTGAGGGAAGGCACTCAGTGTGCAGGCAGACACAGCAGAAGCAGATGCTGTTCCTGTGAGATCAGTTACAGCTGCTCAGCCCAGCACCGGAATTATCAGCTCTTGCATCTTTGACCTCAAGTAACAGAATGAAAAGGGAAACTGATTTCCTGGTTTCCCTTTCCTAGCTGAGAGTCCTGCTGTAAGGGACCTTGACTAATGGTTTCACATGTCATTTAGCTCAAAGTGATGTTTCTGGCTGTGATAGGAAAGAGAGGAAAATGCTGGGGTGTCAAGGCTGAGCCTTGGGCACTGGTTCATGTTCTCACACTTTGCTTTAGCTTTGTATTCTTGTGTCTCTCCCCTTTCCACTTACAAGGGGCCAAACTTGCATAAAATATCAAGCAGGAATCACCCTTCTAGCAGCCAGTGGTGGGAAGTTTCCCTGTCCTGTGTCAGTGCAGATATCCATGGTCCCAATTGCTGCAGAACACTGGAAGCCAGGAGTGTAACTGAATATCAAGAGGGATAAGACAAGTGTGTAAGCAGCAGGTCCATGAATGCTGGTGCAGGTGTATCCACCAGTTTTTGAACCCCTGTTCTACATGGGGCAGGAGCAGAGCTTGTATCAGTGAGGCTCTCCTAGCTCTTGTGGTTTCTCTACCAGGACTGTCTGCCATTGGAGCATGTGGTCACTGTTGTGTTGGCACAGGATGGCATGATTTACAAAATTACTTGGGAAATTAGGGTGTTACTTTATGCATTTCTGCATCCCAGAAGCCTTTCTGCTGTTTGTGTTGCTGGGGGAAGTGGTTGATTTTTGCTAGAATCCTGTACTTAGGTTTGGAGTGCTCCGTTTGACGTGTTGAAGAAATGAAGTTTCTGTTTCAGAACTAGGCAGAGCCTGGCTGCAATCCTGAGGAAGCACATGGCATGGAGGTGCTTCCTGACCTTTCCCCAGCACCAGTGGTGCTTTTCATTTGGCAGCACACACTAAGGGGACACTTTTCCAGAAGCACTGGCAGCTGAGAGTGATGTGATACCCCTATTCATCTATGATCACTGGAGTTTCTGTGCTGGCTGCCTTGGAGAGACCTGGAAAAGTGTCTCTGTCCTTCCAGAGTGTAGGAGACTGCTGCTTCTCCACTGTGAAGTCATGTCAAATTCTTTATGAATCTCCTGATACTTTGGGAGTGCCACTTCATTTGCATGGCTGAAGTGTTGAGTCACATTAAAATCAGCTGTTTTTTTACTTGAGTAGCAAGCCATTTCCCTGGGGATGTGACATTCTTGTCCCTTGGCTCTCCTTCCCATCAGAGTCTGGGCTGCAGGAGCCCAGAGTTACTTCACAGAGGAGCACAGGGGAAAATAAGGCAGAGCAGGCATGACACTGAACAAACATACATGGGTGTATTTATATATGACCTTGGAAAACAAGACAGGCCTTGGCATCCCATCAGATGTCAGGTATTTGGGGGCTGGGTGTTGGCCCATGTTTCATGCAGAGATATCTGCAGGCGTGAGCACCCAGGAGTGAGGGAGCCATGCCATAAATCCCAGAAGGCTCCTGAGCCTGTGCACTCTTAACTTTGGTTCTGTTGGACTCTTCTTGCCTCTCTGAAAGTGCCAGTATTTCCATTTCACACATTCAGTTGCTTTCAGTAGTAGGGCACTTTGGACTAAATTTTCATACTATTGGAGAACTTTAGTCCAGAATTGGATTTCTGGAGTTTGGTTACTCTGTGCTCAGAAGGGCAGGTGAGGACATATTTGTTGGCCAGAGCAGTTTTCAGTGTCGCTCTTACCTTGTACTGCTGCACAGTAACAAAGATTATCTTGCTTTTCCAGGGAAGGGAATGAGCCTGGGGATTCCACGAAAATCACCTACCGTGAGCTGCTGCACAAAGTCTGCCAGTTTGCCAACATCCTCTGCAGCCAAGGTACACAGCTGGGCCAGCAGGAGCACTGGATACTGGGGAGGCATTCAGCCAGGGGTTTGGAGACTGGGGTCACTGCTTGTGTGGTTGAGTAATTCTCATCAATTTGCTTTGCAACGCACAGATTTGTCCCTGTGTGAAAACTGATCAGTGCTGCTCGTGTCAGCTCTACAAGGAAGAAATCAGAGCTCAAAAATTCGTGCTCTGGGGTTTTCCAACAAGCAGTGGGCTCTGATTACTTCCCTGTTTCATTCAGGGAGGCAGATGAGAACATGGAGTGTTCATTGCCATCATCTCTCAAGAGCCATAATGCTTGAAAGGCAAAACCCAAGGCTGCTTCAGCTCCAACTCCAGCTGAAGCTTTATTGTGTGCCTATAAATGTGGAACTAAAATAATTGATTTATTTCTATAACCTGTTATTTTGCCACGTGCTCATTTTGATAAATGCTACATTTACTTTCCCTCTGTAGGGGTGAAAAAAGGAGACCGGGTTTCCATCTACCTGCCAATGATCCTGGAGCTGGTCATAGCCATGCTTGCCTGTGCCAGGATTGGAGCTCTGCACTCTGTTGTGGTAGGAACAAGCCCTTTGTGCTCTTGGTTTGGGAGAGGAGCTGGAAAGATAAGTGCTGACCATGAGATGGATGGAAGCTCAATTAAGGGAAGAGAATTAGAGAAGCTGCTGTTTCCCTGCATTAACGGCAGTGAGCTCCTTTAGCTCTCTCCATCAGTGCCTGGTGGGGAATCATTTGCTGTGGGTGAATGGCACAGCAGCTGTGGGGGTTTGGGGCTGGGTTGCTGTGTGTCCTTGCTGACTGTGCTGTGTGTCCCTGGCAGTTTGCAGGTTTCTCTGCAGACTCCCTGTGTGAGCGGATCCTTGACTGCGGTTGCTCTCTCCTCATCACGGCAGGTAAAACACACACCTGAGCCACTCTCTTCCTGTTGCCTGGCTGAGAGGTCTTTATTTTAAAAGCCTGGGAGGGGCAGTGCCTCAGCTGAGCCTCCCAAAGTGGGTGCAGTATTGTAGCTGTGCCCAAATGTTCTTCCCACTCCAAACTTGTGGTGAAACCTCCAAGCAGCCCCTCAGTTTGTCCTGTAAAGCTTGATGTGACCAGCTGCTAATAGCATGTTTCCAAACACTTCTCCATGTTTCTGCTGAAAGTCAGCCAGATGTTCACAAGATGTATCATGAGGCAGGCCTAATGTAAGAATTCCCACCCTTCCCAGTTTTAAGGACATTTCTGCTGCAGCTACCAGCCTTGTAAAGGAAAGGATAAGATTGTGGCAGGAGTTGCATGTCTGCCCACTGCATTTCCCCAGCTGTTTTTTTCAAAAAGTGCAAGAAAGTGTTTTTATTAATTCCCATGGCATGAAAAGGACTCACTAAGCTGCAGTCTGTTATGGATGCATTGGATTATTTCACAGAGAATATTCCCAAGAGATTTGTCAGGTCAAACTGGGACCTCTCCCAGAGATGGAATTCCACCATGTCTTTTCGCATCTGTTTCTCTAGGCTAAAAGGGTGCATTAGGAAAGCTTTCCCATCAGCTGCTTGTCTGCTTCCCCTCACTCCAGTGCATGAGCTCTGCTCTGCCTTCCTGAAACTGCTTGTTTCTCCAGCTGTCCCAGGCTGCCTTGGCTGGGAAGCCCCTCTGATGTTTCCCTCACGTTTTGCAGATGCCTTTTATCGAGGGGACAAACTGGTCAACTTGAAGCAGATTGCAGACGAAGCCATCCGGAAATGCATAGACAAGTAAGTTTGGATTCCCCCCTTGTAGAAAAGGGCATTGCTGCCAGAATCTTCTCCTGACAAATGGGAGTTGTCATAGGTGGGCAGACTCTGCAGCAGGTCTGACACAAACAGTCATCAGATGTTACAGAAAGGGAAATAATCCTGCTGAAATGACTTTGCCAAGCTTACAGACACAGCATCTGTGTGAGACTGAACGTGGGTTTGTGTGTTAGATCAAACATGGAAATTCAGGGCACATAGTCTGCACGTTAGAAATTCAAACTCCTTAAGAAAACATAAGTCTTTATGTCTGTAGAAATAGGTACCTGGGAGGACAGAAGTGATCCTGAATCTGGGAATTAACTGGTGGGGACTGTGTTGATACCCTGAACAGGTTGAAGGGAAATAAGATCACTCTGTCCGTGTTTTGTAGGCTATTTTTGCCCTCATGAAGGGGCAAACACCTACACCTTTCCTTGATGTAAAATCACACTATGGAAGCCTTTCCTCCCTCTGAGACAGTTAGTCATGCCTAGGGGTTGGAGCATCCACTAACATCTGGTAGGAGGGCTCGTTCCTGGTCACAGGCAGGCAAATTTGGGATTTGTAAGGAATGTCCATGGCAGTGTTCTGGGAGAGGGACTTGTAGGACCCCCACTTTCTCCCCAGGAATCACACCTGATAAATCCCCAGTAAGCTGTGCAGACTGTTCCTGCTCTCTGAGCTGTTCCGTTGGCTGGTGTCCTTGGAAGTTCATGGTATACCTGGAGTTTGCATGGCAGCAAATGCTCCAGCTCAACAAAAAGAGCTCCAGGCCTCTGCCCTGCCTCCAGTGCTGCCTGTGAACCCCAGGAAGGGCTGGCTCAGCCCCTGAGCAGCCCAGTGTGACAGCTCCTGCCTTTTACAGGGGATCCTCTTTGAAAAAGTGCATCGTGGTGAAGCACCTGGGCAGGGAAGAGATAACAGTGGATGGGACCTGCAGCAAGTCTCCTCCTCTGAAAAGGCTGTGCCAGGAAGTGCAGGTGTGTTCCTGATGGGATGAGAGGGGGGTTTTGTTACCATGGGCCTGAGACCAGCCAATTGATGAGTGCAAAACCGCTGCAGTGGTTCCCTGAATGCTCCTGTTCTGACTCCTGTTCCTGTTTCCATCCCTCCTTGCTGACATTGCCCTATGAGTGGTCTGAGAAATGGTTCCTTTTCCTTACCAAGATCCTCTCTCTGCTGCTTCCTTTAACACCCTCACAAGCTCCCAGCCCACAGGACCCCTGGGTACATCTTCCAAAGCCACTAAGAACAAGATGCCCATTTTCCTCTGCCTTGTGCAAGGCTTTTCCTTCCTAACCCTTTCTC
Organism: Toxostoma redivivum; assembly: GCA_013397375.1. Taxonomy (NCBI): domain Eukaryota; kingdom Metazoa; phylum Chordata; class Aves; order Passeriformes; family Mimidae; genus Toxostoma; species Toxostoma redivivum. Next base: position 2,787,775 of record VXBI01014838.1, read on the forward strand.
TCTCTCCCCTTTTGTGCAAAGACCAACTCAATGCTGCACTGGAACTGTGACAGTGGCAGCAGGAGAGGAAACCCAGGAGATTTGTGCTCATGGCGTGAGATCAGTGCAGCCCCGTGACAGGGCAGCAATCCTCTGCTGGGAGCAGTGCAGGGTCTGTGCAGCTGGCACAGGGACTCTGGCAGCTCTCAGGCTGGGACTTTGCAACTGAAAGCAGACATATGGGATGAGATGGGGATGGGAGGAGGAGCTGTGGCTACCTGCTGAGCTTCTGAGGCTGCTGAGCAGCCCTGCTGTGCCCAGCCCTAAAGTTACATTTAGCTACCCCCACAGCTCCAAATCTTTCCACATTGTCTTCAGTCACTGTGTTGGGTGATTATTGGCACTGAGTTATCCCCAGGCTGCTGCTGGCTCAGAAATGGGTTGTGTTTGGGGAGTATTTGAGCTTTAGACTCTGCTTTCAGGAGGAGTGGTCTGTGCACATCCCTGGAACAAGAAGATTCTCTACCTTTGAATTACCTTCCCTCATTCAGCCATGTTAATTTTATTGGAGTGTTGCTCTTTGTTTGACAGCCTGGCCATGTTCCTTGGCCTGCCCTGCCCCTTCTCTTGTGAGGGCAGGGTAGATGCAAAGGAATGGGAAAACTGGAGCAGAGCAGCCTTCCTGTGTGAGGTTTCCCTGGCAGGGTGATTGCAGGGCAGCCTGTCCCTGTGCTGGCTTCAGTAGGTGAGGTGAGGTTTTTGTGCAGAATGTCCTGGAGAGAGGCTGGAGTGTGTCTCTTACCCTTTGACTCTCTTTAGTCTACTTGTTTCAACACTTTATTAATGATTCTTGCCATTGTGGATGCATATTTCCTATCCCATTGGTTTGTGTGAAACTATTGGATGGTCCATGGGCTGTGTGCTGTTTCTGTGCCTCTGTTCCCAGCCACCATGTCCAGGGAGTGGCTTTGGGGACCTGCCCTGGGGACAGCTGGTGCCCAGGGAAGGTAATGCGAATGGGCAGGCTTCTGCTAAGAGGGCATCTCCTGGCCTGGCCCTGGATCTGAGCATTTCCCAGCCTGCCAGGGCAATTTCCCAGCATCTGTGCCTGTGGGCTTCCAGCTCCCTGCCTGCAAAGCCCAGTGTGGACCCTTTACTTCCCAGATTTCACACCCCCTTTGTGGATTTTTGACAGGAAAAAAAGACTGAAAGCTCACAGAGACTCCATCCCAAGGTATTTACACACAGCACTGCCTTCCTCTTTTTGGCACCCCCTTTCTGCTTCCCATGCAGCTCCCCACCTCCCTTAACTGCTCTGGCTGCCCATCCACACGTGCCCTCCTAACCATGGTGCCAGCAGCTGCATGTCAGTGACAGCCCCCACCCAGCTTGGCAGAGCTGCCCATGGTGTGGGGGTGAATGCAGTGCCACCAGTGCTTCCAGAAATAGACCCACATCCATGTCCCCTGGGCACAGGCTGGTGTGCTGCTGGGGGAGTGCAGAGCCACTGGGGTGCAGTCTCAGCATCCAGGTCAGGGTTTGGCTCTCTGCCTTTCAAAAGCAGCTCTCACAATGAATTTCCCTTTGTGGGAGGTCATCTGCAGCTTCCTGGCCACAGGCAGCAAACCTGGATCTCCAGACCCAACATGTGGACTCTGCTTGCCTCATCCAAGGAGCTGTGGCCTCTGGACCCCCAGAGCAGGCAGGCAGAGACACACAGTGCCATGGGTCTCACCTCCTCCCTGGGGCACTGGAGGCTGGGTGCTGTATCAGGGATCCTTCAAGGAGGGATGCAAGAGAAAACTTCTGGATAGTCTTGGGCTTGTTTACCTGGTGCCTTGCTGGGAGCTTGCTGGTGGGACAGAATTGTGGAAACTGCTTTGCCAGGTAAAACCAGGAGCCCTGGGGGTGGGGTCCATGAAAGCTTTCCAAGTGGGCTTAGTTGTGCCAAACTATCAAGCAGCTGGTGTCCCCTGCACCACATGTGCAGGAGCTGTGTGCTGGGCTGTGGGGTCCCAGTGCCTCCAGATGACTCATGAACATCTTTAGGGCTGCAGAGAGTCACCATGTGGCTGCTCTCTGTGCACCCAAACTGAGGGAGCTGTGGCAAGTCTGGCTTTGTGAGGAGGAAATGTTCACGGCTCTGGGTCAGGTGCCTGCCCTCACAGAGATGTGAGAAGTGGAGGTCTGAGCTGAGGCTGGGGCGTGTTCCCTGCCCAGCTTCCTCCAGCCTTCTCTGAGGAAAGGTGAGAAGGTCAGGGGAAATTAAGTCTTGCTGTGAACTGTGCCACCGCCCTGGAGAGCTGGGCAACCAGAACAACCCTCAGGGTGACCTCTGCCCATGAGCCACAGGCTTGGTGACTCTGTCACAGTTCTGGCATCTTCAGCCAGCCGGTGCTGGATGACTCTGCATTGGTGCAGCTTTTTACCAGGGTAGTTATTTCCTAAAAGCCCAGAGAACAGATTTTTCTGGGGGCCTGCAGGGCCAAGCAGTGTGAGCTGCTGTTTGTCTCGGGCCGTGCTGCTGTCAGGGTGTCCCCACAAGGTGTGTGGGACAAGTGGCTGTGGGACTGTGGGACATGTGGCTGTGCTTGCTGCTTGGCTGTGGGACTGCAGCTCGGGGCAGCCCCACAGGGCAGGAGGAGCCTGGTTGTGGGAACAGCCCAGAGCAGCTGCTGCCACCACAGGGGTTCATCACCCTTACCTGTGGTCTGGACTCTGCTTCAGGTCTTGTAGCCAGACCATGTTTAAAGGTTTTCCTTGTGGCTGTGGGCTGTGGAAAGGAGCTTTGGGGGTGGGAGCTGCAGCTCTGGTGCATGGTTTGCAGCAGGCTGTGCTGTGAACACTCTTGATGGCCTGTGAGGGGGTCGAGCTTTGGGCTGTGCTCCTCATCCCCCTCTCTTGTTTTTGGACAAGGCTGTTTCCAATGTCATCTTTCCTCAGACCCCCTGGAACCCAGCCATGGACACGTGGTGGCATGAGCTGATGCGTGGTGCCAGCACAGAGTGTGAGCCCGAGTGGTGTGACGCCGAGGACGAGCTCTTCATCCTCTACACGAGCGGCTCCACTGGAAAACCCAAGGTGTGCTCCCTGCTCCCTGCACAGGACAGCCTGAGCCACACGAACCCCTCAGCTGAGGGAACTGGTGAGGGGGGAGTTGAGAGGCCTCAGCAGGAAGAGGAGCCACAGAGGTCTTAGAAAGAGGCTGTGCTGGTCATTCCTGCTCAGCTGCTGTTGGAGCTCAGTGATGCTCAGCTGGGCCTGGCAGGGTGAGAATGATGCTGGGAGCTCACCCTGACATTCCTGTGCCTTCTCCTCGCAGGGTGTGCTGCACACCGTGGGTGGGTACATGATTTTTGTTGCCACCTCCTTTAAGTACGTGTTTGATTACCAAGCTGAGGATGTGTACTGGTGCACGGCCGACATCGGATGGATAACGGGCCATTCCTACCTCACCTACGGTCCCCTGGCAAACGGGGCCACCAGCGTGTTGGTGAGTGCTGTGTGCCAGGGGGGCTTTCTCTCCAGGAAAAGGGAGATGGTGGTGCTGAGCTGCATCCCTGCATTGCTCCATGATGCTGTGCAGGGCTCTGTGTGGTGCTCTCAAGGAGGGCATGGTGGCTGCTCGGGGGAGTAGTCTGTGTGTGGCTTTTGGCTGGTTGATTTTTTCAAATGCTCCCCTGTTTGTTTCCCATAAAAGTACAAGCCTTGTGTATCAATGGAGCCAGGGCTGCTCTGACTTAATGGAAAAACTCGATCAGGGAGGGATGTTTTCCCTGCTGATGCTGGTTTGACAACTTGTTGTTTATCTCCTGTGCCTGTATCTCTCTTGGCAGTGTAACAGATCAGGGAGCCAGAGACATGTGCTCAAGAATCCCCAGGGAAATGCAAGCAGGAAAATCACTGTTATGATGGGGGAGGCCTTTAGGGAGTTCTTGGTACTTTGGGTTGTGATTGTGTCACAGTGTTTGGACCTCTTGCCCTTTGCCACGTGGGCAGGGTCATTTGGGCTGCTGGGACTGTGTCACTGTGGGGGCCACCCAAGTGCCCATGCTGCAAGGAGGTGTCAGGGGACATCTGCTAGGATGAGGGGGGATGACATCAGCCCAGTGAGGGGGATCCTTCACCTGGGCTGGTTTCAGGGTGTGGTACCCCTGTAAGGACATGCTGGGGTCCAGCTGCTGTTTGGCTCCTCCTGCTTGGGCAGGTGCTGCAGGTAGGGAGCAGGGAGGAACAGCTGTGTCACTGCTCTGTCTCCTGCTCAGTTTGAAGGTGTCCCCACCTACCCAGATGTTGGCAGAATGTGGAGCATCATTGACAAGTACAAGGTGACCAAGTTCTACACAGCACCCACAGCCATCCGGCTGCTGATGAAGTACGGCGAGGAGCCTGTCAAAAAGTGAGTGCCAGTCCCAGTGGCAAGAGGACAGTGGCTGTGCACAGCAGGGTTGAGTGGAAGATGCCAAAATGAGCCAGGTCTCCTCTCTTCCCCTGTGGAAGAGTGCTGAGAAAGCTCTGACCTGTACCTGGAAAGTCCTGGGTAGCCCAGGAGTTGCTGCAGGCTCTGCTGTGCAGCAGGCTCACAGCTCCATAGCCTGATGAGCCCCTTCCTCTCTGCAGGCACAGCAGGAAGTCCCTGAAGGTGCTGGGGACTGTGGGTGAGCCCATCAACCCCGAGGCCTGGCTGTGGTACTACCGTGTGGTGGGAGAGGAGAGGTGTCCCATTGTGGACACGTTCTGGCAGACAGAGACGGTGAGTCCTTGCTGGGTGCCCCTGGCACCTCTCTGTCCCCTGTGCTCCCTGCAGGGCCTCTTTGCAGGTTTCCCATAGTGGGGGTTTGGGGTCTCTGGGGAATTGTTTGGCCTGCCCAGGAAACTCTGATGTGCCCCTTCTCTTCCTATCCTGGAACACAAACAGGCTCCAAGGGGAAATCTTCCTCTCCAAAGGGTCTCTTCCAAACTCTGCTCTGGACACTGCTCTCCTGCCCCTCTTTCTCTCCCCCAGCAGTTCCAAAGCTTTGTGCCCAGATTCCCCATCCACTGCCGGATCCTTCCCAGGGCCCATTTCCTACGTACTCTGAGTAGCCCTGACTGGGATGTGCTGTTCCCAGAGCTGATGGCACAGCTGTGGGATGGGCTAGCATGGCCCAAACTCACTGGTTTTTGCCTCTCTTTGCAGGGAGGCCACATGTTGACACCCCTTCCTGCTGCCACCCCCATGAAGCCAGGCTCTGCTGTGAGTACTTGTGTTCTCCCCAGGAGCCTCAGCAGGGCCCTGTCTGTGCCATGGCTGGGTGGTTGCAGCCTGCCAGGGGGTGAGGGGACAGTGGTGCACGTGGGGAGGTGACCATCACCCAAAATTCCAGGCCCTGTGCAGCCACACTCATGGGCCCCATGTACCACAGCTCTCCAAAGCTGCCCTTGCCCTGCCTCCCAGTACCTCTGGTTAATGGGGGGTCTAATGCAGGGATTCACCTCCATCTCTCCTTTCTCCCTGGTCTTCATGGCAGACATTCCCCTTTTTTGGTGTGGTCCCTGCCATCCTGAGCGAGTTGGGGGAAGAGCTGGAAGGAGAAGCAGAAGGTTACCTGGTAAGGAAGGGCTGATCTTCCCCACCCTCCCTTTGTCCATTCCCTGTGAGCTCTGGGACATTCCTGGTAGAATACCTACATCTTTTGACCCAGGGAAAGGATAGAGTTCACCATCCCTGGAAATGTTCAAAAAATGTGTGGAGGTGGCACTTGAGGACATGGTTTTGTGGTGAATGTGGGTGATGGTTGGACTTTGGGAATTTTTAAGGACATCCTTAAAAATTTTGTGATTCTATCTCCACCAACTCTGGTCCACACAAGGAACCCCTTTGGGTGGTGGGAACTCCCTCCAAGGCCATAACATTGTGGGAGCTTTTACAGCTGATCACTAAATGCACTTGTACATGTGGGCAAGGCAGGAGGATGGGAACAACTGCTCAGCCCAGCTCCTTCCTGCTCACCAAAGCTGGTGAGACTTTCCCAGTGGATCAGTGCTGGCAGAAAGTGTCTATGGCTGTCTCTGACATCTCTCTCACCATGGTGCAACCCTGGGTTATTGGTTTGGCTGTCAGTGCCTCAGCTCTGTGTTTTTCACCCCAAGGTGTTTAAGCAGCCCTGGCCAGGGATCATGCGCACACTCTACAGAAAGCACCAGCAGTTTGAAACCATTTACTTCAAGAAGTTCCCTGGGTACTATGTGACAGGCGATGGTAAGGGGGTCCAGGCTGCTCTGCTGGGGCCTGGGGACAGCAGTGGAAATCTTGCCCTGTCCTGCCCTCAGAAGCCCTTATCAGTTGCTCCAAGGGCTGGCACTGCTGCCTCACACTCATTTCTGGCTATTTTTAGGTTGCAGAAGAGATAAAGATGGTTATTACTGGATCACAGGGCGAATTGATGACATGTTGAATGTTTCTGGTAAGAAGGAGTTTTGTCTTCAGTGGGGACCAATGTGCTTTCTGACACCTTGCTTTGTGACACTTCTGCATCCATTTCAAAAGCCACCTGCTTTATGAGAATGGTTCTGCATCTGTGATTCTTCCCAGCAATCTGTCCTCAAAGTGGATCCAATTGCTGGGTCAGGGTTATTTCAGGGACACACATGCCTGTGACTTGGTGACTTCCTGAACCATTTTCCCTGGAGAGAAAGCCTTGGAGGGAAGGAACCTTCTGTAACCAGCCAGGACACCTCTGCTGAGGGAATCAGGGTCACAGGGAATCAGAGTTTGGGCAGGACAATGGGATTGTTAATCCAACCTGCTGCTCCATGGTGGGCTCATCTCAAAGGTGGATCAGGCTGCTCAGAGCTCTGAAGATTCTCCCACCTCTCTCAACTGAGTCTTTTTGATTCAGCTGCTTCTCAGCCCATCATTTTCCATATACTCTATTTAATATTTCCCTCCCTCCTCTCCTGGAGCCTGTATCCTCCAGGTATGTCCTGCTGGCTCTGAGGTGCTGCTTTACTTGTCCCTGGATCAAATCAGATCCTTTCACCTGACTAGCAGAGCCTGATTCTCCACCAGCTGATCATTCTAGGAGTTGACCACCTTCCTGTGGCTTCCTGCGACAGCAGTGCTGGGGTGGAGTGCCAGAGCACAGGTACAGGAGCAGAGGTGTGCAGGACTGAGTTGTGCCCCTGCCCAGGACGTGGTGTGTCATTGGCCCTCCCTCCAGCATTGGGCTGGAGCCTGGACTGTGCAGATCCAACCTCTTCCTCTGCACCTTCCAGCTGACCACGTGGGCAGGTCTCCTCTTGCCAAATCCAGCTCTTCCTCAGCTGGAAGGGCATCACTGTAAACTGTTCATGATCTGTTCCAGAAAGCATCCTGAAGGTGGGAGGGGGAACAGCCAGGGGAGGTGCTTGACACCTGGTAGCTTGCAGAGCTCTGCGGAAACGAGTTTCACTTTCCAGCTGTTGTCCTTTCCCAAGCACATCAAACTGACGCTCTCAGATCTGTAGTTTAGGGCCTTTTACAGCATCAGGCCTCTTCCTGCAGGTCTGTAAAGCTCTGCCTCCCCCTTGTTTCCAGGCCACTTGCTGAGCACGGCGGAGGTGGAGTCGGCCCTGGTGGAGCACGCGGCGGTGGCCGAGGCCGCTGTGGTCAGCCACCCCCACCCCGTGAAGGGCGAGTGCCTCTACTGCTTCGTGACCCTGAGAGAGGGCCACGAGTTCACCAAGAACCTCACAGATGAGCTCAAAAAACAAGGTAACAACAGCCAAATACTGGGGAGCAGGCAGGGGGAGGAGAGGTAATGGAGGGGTTAAGGGCTTGGGTGCTTGCCTGTGGTCTGGGAATTTAGCGTGGACAACTGCCACAAGGTGCCTCTTAATTATAGAGCACTGCTGACAAAGACTAAAATTAGTTCTCCTGGCCCTTGGCTGCTCATGTGATGCCATCTCTGCCTCATGGCAGCCCTGTGAGGGACTGGGGTGCTCAGCAGGCTTTTGTTTGCAGCAGGGCTCTCCCTGGCAGACTGGGACATCCTGGGAGGATCACGGGGTTTCTTTAGGGTGGTGCTCTGCATGTTTGTGCTCTTGTCTCAAGGAGCTGCTTCACTGCAAACTGCAGCATTGAATACATGAAACTGACCCATGGCAGCTTCCTCTCTGGAGGAACCCGAGTGACTCAATCCTTGCTCTGTCAAAATGGTCATGGTGTTGGTTGTAGCCATTAGGGAGGTCTCTGGAAGATGGAGGGAATGAGAAAATGAGTGCTCTCACTGTAGGGGAGATGTGCTTCTGGCCCTGTTGGCATTGCAGGTCTTGCTGTCCCCTCCCACTTTGTGGAGGATCAGCCCCAGGCATTGCCCTGCTGGGTGTCCCAGGAGCTGGGCTCTGTGTTTTAACCTTCTGTCCTGACTGGAAAGGATGTGTGGCTTCTTGTCCCTACAATGAAAACCTCTTTTTTTGCAGTCAGAGAAAAAATTGGGCCCATAGCAACACCTGATTACATCCAGTATGCCCCCAGCCTGCCCAAAACTCGTTCAGGTGAGTTCAGGTGCTGGGGAGGACTGGACAGTTCCTGCCAGTGGAAGTTGATCAGCCCTGCTCTGCTTGTCCAGGGCTGCTCAGATTAGGGGAGGTGCAAGCTCTGAATGAGCAGGATGTGCAGGTCTGGTACTTCTCACTTCTGCTACAGATACTGAAGAGATATCCTGACTCCTGGGGAGAGGGGCTTTTTATATGGACAGATAATGAAGGACAAGGGGTGATAGTTTTAAACTGGTGGAGGGCAGGTGTAGATTAAATAGACATAAGGAAGGAATTGTTCCCTGTGAGGATGGGGAGGCTCTGGCACAGGGGCCCAGAGAAGCTGTGGCTGCCCCTGGATCCCTGGAAGTGTCCAAGGCCAGGTTGGACACTGGGGCTTGGAGCAACCTGGGATAGTGGAAGGTGTCCCTGCCCATGGCAGGGGGTTGGAAAGAGATGATCTTTAAGGTCCCTTTCAACCCAAACCATTCTGGGATTCTGACTCCTGCTTCCTTTTCTTGGCTGTCATTACAGGAAAGATCACCAGACGGATATTAAGGAAGATTGCCAAAAATGACCATGATCTGGGGGACATCTCCACCTTGGCAGACCCGGGCATCATCAAACAGCTTTTCAACAGCAGATGTGACACTAAGCAGTAGCAGCAGGACCTGTCCCTGCTGAACAGAACAGTGGCAGTGGCACCTGATGAGCAGGTCTCTCCAACAGCTGCTGCCTGCCCGGGAAGGAAACCTTCACCTGTTGAATTGAATGTACCAATTGTAGGAACGAGGGAGTCTGGCTCTGGAGAGGCCGTGTCCATGCCCTGGATGAGGTGTCTGTTATGTTCCAGATGGATGTCACACATCTGAGGGTCAGCCTGCTACACAGGGACTTGTCCTCCTCCCTTTTCAGCACCTTGTTCTTAATTTTAATTTAATTTGGGGGGGTGGGGGAAAGGCTGTTAATTTACTTTATGTCCTGGAGGGGCCCTTGTGCACAGTGGGAAGGAGCTTTGGGGGTTGGAGGGGAAGTGATGCTGGAGTTACTCAATGCAGGCAAGCCTGGGAGGTGCATCTGCTACTGCCCACAGAGCAGCTGAGCTTCCTTTTGTCCTCAGAGTGCTGCAAGCTGCAGGAGCACTGCAGCAGCCACATCTTCACTGCACCGCTGTGCTCATCCTGCATCCACTGTCCTCCTGCTAGCACAGCTTCCTGGAGCCTCCAGGGGAGTGAGGCAAGGCTCCAGGGAGCTCTGGGCTCTAAACAGGATTTTTGGGGCAGTGTGATACCGAGATCTGCTGCTTCCTCACTGTATTGTGCCACCTAGTGCATTGTCCTCATCCAAGGTCCTTCACTGGCCATGGACGCTGCAGGGAGGCAGGAAGGGAAAAGCCTTGGTGTGACATGTTTCACAGAGCCCTGGTTGCTCCAGCCCTGCTGCCACCAGCTCACAGCTGAACCAGAGCTGGATCAGCTGGATGCTCCTCTTGTGTCCTGGAAGAGGACTGGGAGCTGTTACACCAAAGGATGGAGGAGGAATGGAGCCAGGCAGAGGCACCTTTCCCATGGCACCATGACCAATGCTGCAGCAGAGAAACCAAGGCAGGCAGGGCTGTGGGAGTCCTACACATTTCCTCATCAGGAAAAAATGGTAGGAGATGTTTAAAGTCAGTGTTTGCTTAAATCTGACATGGCTTAAGGATGATCAGAGCTAAAGGCCCCCAGACCTCTTTCCCAAGAGCTTGACCACCACCATGGTCCTGCCAAAGCCATCCTTCCTCCAGTGAAGGACATTTAACTCCAGCCAGGGCTGAGCTGGGGCTGATACCTCCTTTGCAATGTCTCCGTGAAACCTGCATGTGAACTGTCTTGATTTTGCACTTAAACCAAAGGAGAACTGGGTTTTAAAACTTGCTGCAACAGCTGTTTCGGGGAGTGCCAGTGGACACGGATTACCTGCAACCTGAGCTGACTTGGGGGTAGAAAGGAGGAGCAGCTGCCTCTGGTTCATGGTGCTCAGGGCTGATGTTGGGGTGCTCTGCTGGGCTGTTGGCCAAGTCCCAAATCTCACTTGTTACCTGCTGCTCTCACTGGCACAGCACCTGTGTCACCTGTAACCTTGGTGCCTGCCTGTGTCCCATGTGTCCCCACAGCTCTGTACCACTGGATTGTGTCATCTTGGTGACAAGGATTCCTACATCATTGTTTCTTCTGTTACTCTTTGTCAGCTATGTAATTTTGGCTGGAAAACAGCGAGAATTTAATGCAAAATGGAATAAAATTCAAGAAAACAAAATGGAAACAGGCTTGGAGTGTGTGGGGGTGGTAGGTACTTGTGTGCTGTTGAGTCCAGGGTGTTCAGTGCAGTTGGAGTGGCTGTGCCAGAAACCAGGCTTGGTGATGGGGAGGGGCAAGTTCTGCCAGCATGGTGTTTTTCCATGGACTGGGATTCACTGTGGCTGGCTGTGCTGGCCCTAGGGCAGCAGCCTTTGCCTCAATTTCTCCCTGGTCTCCAGCCAGTGCTGCTCCAGTGCTCATGGAAAGCACAAGACAGTGTGACACCCATATGTCACCACCCCCTGCATGCAGCACTGGTGACAGGTGAGGGTGAAGCTCAGGGCTGTTTCACCTCCACCCTGGGCCTGGTCCCCTTGCAGCCAGAGCCATGATCTCTGCACACCTGGCCAGGTGTGCCCCTGGGCTCAGACAAACCTGGCACAAACAGCAGTCAGATTGCACATTCCTTTTAATCTCTGGCTTGGGGTAATCAATCCCCCAGCAAACACCCAGGAATCCCAGTTTCAGTCACACTTGAAGAATGGAGCAGTTTCCCAGGTGACTGATTGGTGATTGATGGCACAGCAGCAAAGAGCCAGCAGGGCTGTCACTCAGCGCACTCATTCTGTAGGAATTCTGCTTTTGTGCTGGTTCTGCCACTCAGCACATCAATTCTTCAGGAATTCTGCCTCTGTGCAGAATTCTGTTGTAACTGACAGGGCTGGGCTGAGGCTGCCTGGGCTCTTCACTGCCAGAAAGGTGCAGCTTTTAGGGCTGAGAAGGAAAGGGGGCAGGAGGAAGAGGCAGAAGACCTTGAGCAGGAGAGCCCACACTCCTCCACTGCTGTTCCCATTGATCCATAAAACCTGGAGGGAGCCATATCTCCCCATGTGCTGGTGCTGGTCCCAGAGTAAGGTGCTTGGAGCTGGGGCTGTGCTGCCCAGCCTCCCCTGCAATTCCTTTGTTTCCTCACTACAGAGCTCCCAATGCCAGCAGGACCATTCCCAAGGCTGGGGCTCCCTGACAGGAAGATGCTCAGTGTTTGATTTGCAGTGGGATGCACTGGCACAAACCCAGGGTGATTTGGGATTTATCAACACACACAAGGCTCCAATTCACGGCTGCCTTGGGAGCTGCCTCCATCTCTGAGGGGTTCTTGCATCTGGAGATCTGTAGGACAGGGCTGCAGGAGGCAGTGGGAGCCTGCCCTGGACCCTGCACTGCTGCCTGCCCTGCATGGCACAGAGGCACTGTTTGGGATGAGCACTCAGTGCAATAAAACAGGAGTTGGGCAAAGCAAAAGCAAGCAAGAGGCCCTTGGGCAAGATACCCAGGACAGCTGTGCCTGGTGCAGGAACCCTGAGGATCCTCAGGCACAGGGAAAAACAGAGATCAGGACAGCAGCAGCACAGAAAGGAGGGCTGGAGGGGCTGAGGGGAGCTGGACTCTCCTCTTTAAGCTGGAGAGGACTGAGGCACTGTATGAAGATAAAGGCTGCTACTTGCCCCTCTGAATTTCTCCTCTCGTTTCTTAGGCTGTATGTCTCCAGAAATCATGCAGCATCAAGGAGCTCAGAAGTGGGAGCAGCACAAAGGCCTGTTGTGGCACGTTGACCCTTTGCTCTACGTCCCCCTGCCCCCAGGCCAGGCCCCCAGGCCATCCAGAACCCTGCAGTCCTGGGAGTCACAGCTGGGCTGTGGCCAGTACAAGGCCCTCTGAGCAGGCAGAGCAAGGGAATCCTTCTTCCTGGAGGGGGACTCACCAGAAGAAACTGGGGCTGGCACCCAGGACCTCTGAGCAGCTGCATCACACAGTGCCTCCTTACAGCCTCCAGCACACTGGACCTTGGCAAGCACACTCTAAGGAGAAACCCCTGGGGCAGATCAGCTCTTCAGGCAGCAGAAAGGAGGGTGGGGCCATGGCTCCTCACACCAGGTAGGGCGTGTCCAGCACGGCCACCCCGGCTGCCACGCCGCCGTCCGCATGCTCGATGGCCTTGGTGCGCAGCAGGTGACCGGCGGCCTCGTTCAGCACCAGCTCCTGGCCCTGCCTGCAAAGGACAGGGCGACTGAGCCCCTGCAGAGCACACAGCTCCTGCCATTTCTCTGGGGCAGCAGGATGCACCTTTCCTGTCAGCACACGGGGCAGGGCAGAGCCCCAGGGCTAACGTGGGGACTCTGCAGTGGTGGCTGCACCAGCCATTCTGCAAATGGGCAGTGCCAGGGGCTGAACGCTGCCAAAGCTCCTTTGTTCCCAAAACTGTGGAAAGGACTTTCATTTATACCCTATGGAAACATGGCCTATAAGGGTTTTAAACAAAAGCAGCTCCTATTAGGGTTGAACAGGCATTAGGCCTTCAGGTATTTCAGAGATCACCAGGGCTCCAGAAAAATCACAAATGTGGCTGCATCCAGAACCCAAGAAGTGCTCCCAGAAATCAGGGATGAGACACATTGATCCCAACACGCCATTACACCAGTAAATACCAGCACAAGCCCTATGATTTTCTAACAGCTCGTTTGGCAGCAGGTTCGGGGCACAGACTGAACAGTCACATCTGTCCCCTGCACCTGCCTGTCCCCAGACATCTGTCCTGTGGCTGTGCTTGGGCAGCACAGAGGGCAAAATGCCCCTGCTCCATGTCAGGAGCAGGGAACTGCCCTGGAACACAAGCACATTCCTCACCTGACATAGACACCAAAGATCCCGAGCTCAGAAATGCACTCGGACACTTGGAGGGGACTGTGAGCTCTCAGCAGGTAATTCAGTGCTGGCTGGGGTCTGATCTTATCCATCAAGATGTAGGAGGTTCTCTCAGGGCTGTCTTTGATCTTCTCCAGAACCTCCCTGAGCTCTTCACCATAGAGGTTGTTCCCTGGCAAACAAAACCAGCACATCAAGCCCTTCCAGGACAGCAGAAGCCCCTGGCCCCAGCTATGTGGCCCTGGCAGCTGAAATAACCCAGCCCTTGCCTCCCCAGGTGCTCCATGGGCTCTCCACACCCAGCACCAGTGCCTTGGGAACTCCTCTGGAGCAACACTGCCTTAGTGGCAGGACTAGTCCCCATGGTTACAAGTAGCCACAAGCCACCCTTTATACCTCAACACAAGATCAGGAGCTGACAGAGCTACTGCCTGTCCCAAATATAGCACAAACCACAATGGAAACCCCCAGGGGCCCAGCCCAGCTCACACCTCCACAGCCCAGCTCATACCTCCACCTTCACGCTGAGGCTTCAGCACGAAGCGGTCGGGGTCAGCGATGGCTGTGGCAGCTACTCTGTCACCCTCTTCACCCTGGCACGAAAGGATGGAAACAGGTGGACATCAGGAATTTCTTCATGTTTCACACTGGAATGAGCTGGATGGAGTCACCAGCCCTGCAGGTGTTCAAGGAATGATGGGACATGGCACTCAGTGCTATGGTCTAGTTGATAATGTGGTGTTTGGTCAAGGGTTGGGTTCAATGATCTTGGAGGGCTTCTCCAACCTAAATGATTCTGCCAACAACAAAGCATCAGGGAACAGCAGGGGCTCCTCAGCAGATCCCTCTGAGCAGAGACATCAACAAATTCCCCAAGGACCACAACAAAGCCCTCTCTTCTTCTGAACCAAAGAGCACAGGTGTGCATGTCCATCCCTGCTCCCACTCACCTCATCCAGGGAGTAGAGTCCTGCAAAGGTGGCTCTTATCCGAGCGATGGCCTCGGGGTGGCCTGGCAGCAGCTTCTCCAGCATGCCTGGCCGGCTGAGCTCCTGCTGCACCTTCTTGGTGCCTGCCAGCTGTGTGGCAATGTCAGGGCACTTCACTGCCCGGGACCTCTCCAGCAGCAGCCGCGCCTCCCAGTTCTGAGGCAGCGAAGGAGTAATCATCCCGTGAGGAAAAAAAATACACAAAAGGTTTGCTCTGCTCTTTTCTGTGCAGCTACTGATATATGGTTTGTCTCCTCCCTGCCTGCTGGCAGGGACAGGGGGTGGGAGTAGCACTCCAGAGAAAAGCAGACATGAATTTCCCACCACCTCTGGGAGCAGCACAGTCAGATGAATCCACTGTGTGCTGCTTCCCCAGCTTGTCCAGTGCTGCCACCTCGAGACACCAAGAAGATCTGCTCTGTGCTATTACTACCTGCAGTCTGATTGTGCCAAGGGAGCACAGACTGATCTGTAGACCAAGTCTGAAACATTTAAGCAGGTGCTCATACCTGTGTTAACCCCTATTGTACAGAAGCAATTCTGTGCTGCACTAAGGGATCACCCCCTGGAGAAGAAAGGCACCCATTTTTCTTACTGCAGGGTCACCCACCTGCTCTCTGGAGTCACAGCTTCCCGATACTCTTAGCCACACTGAGCAGGACCAACCCCACCCCAAGACAGGGTAGCTGCCCCTGGGATTATTTTGAGCTCCCTGGGCAGTGCCCAGCTGGTGGTTTCTGGGGCAGGGAGGTGGGTACTGACCTGCTGGTCGTAGACCTGGGGCACGTAGCCCTCTCTGTAATACACCACTGCGACCTCCTGGCCATCCCTGGAATGGAAACCAGAAGTGCTCACAGAGCCAGGCCCAGCCCTGCTTGATCCCTGCACCAAGGGGGGATCACAGCCCCCTGCCCCTTCTTCTTGGCCTCTGGCCTTTCTGCTCCTGCCTGCCTCTGCCAGAGCAAGCTGAACACTGCAAGCCCTGGCTCCTCTCCACTGAACCACAGCTTGGCCTGTCCCAAGACACAGGGAGCTGACATCCAGCCTCTGTTCTAACCAAAGGCTCAATAATTCTGACACCCAGCTCAGCAGAGAGCTATGCACCTCATTTTTAACAGCTTTTACCCCATTCTGGCCTGGTGGACTCAGCCTGGAGAAAAGGAGGCTAAGGAGGAACCTTCTGGTTCTGCAAAACAGGAGGCGACAGCCAGGAGGGTTGGGCCTGCTCCCAGGGAACAGGGACAGGAGGAGAGGGAACGGCTTCACCACAGGAGGTTTAGATTGAAAATTAGGGAAAATCTCTTCACTGAAAGGGTGGCCAAGCACTAGGACAGGTGGCTCAGGGCAGTGGAGGCACTTAAACATGTGAGGCTGTGGCCCTTGAAGGCATGTTCAGTGGTGCTGGGTTACAGGCTGGACTTGATCTCAGAGGTCTTTTCCAACCTTAACAGCTCTGTGATTCTTGAAGCTGGAGGGAACAAGGTTCTTCTCCTGTGGCAATTCAAGGTAGGACATTAACTCAACAACCTGAGAGGCATCAAACCTCCCTACCAGGGCTGGGCTGACAGCACAGCTGTAGCACCACACACCCAAGCTCTAGCCTCAAAACTGTGCACTTGGTGTGGGAGCTGCTGGAAGGCAGATAGGAGGCACCCCACAGTAACAAGGGAGGATGCTCAGGAGGAAGCACAAAGGATACACTTTCCCCTCAACTATCCAGCCATGACAAATACATTCATTAATTAAACACAGCACCCCAAAGGTCGAGCCCAGAAAAATCAGCCTCACTAGAGGAAAATCACTGTCATGAAACCACACCTTCCCTTAGGTTCACACAGCTCCCAGCACATTACCTGGAAATAGGACAAACGTCACACTTGGGACCAACTGAGGGGCTGTGATCCTCCCGTCCTGGCCTCCACAGGGAGCAGGCAAGACACTGAGCGAGTTCAAACCCAAGAGATCCCCAAAGGACATGGAATGCTTCCTCCTCCAGCACTAACAATCAGCCCAGCTCCCACTGGCAGAGCAGCACGTGAACAGTAAACAGGAAATGGCTCTGTGGAAGCCTCTCAAATGGCCTGGGCTGTTCAGAGCAGACCTTTGTGGAAGAGGTAAAGATCCCACAGAGCAATGAAGGCTGAAGCCTGAAGGAGGGAGATTATGATTGCAGCTGTAAGGGGCCGATGCGTGTCTGTAAAACCTCACCACTGTGAACACAAAACCATCTCAGCTCCAAGAGGAAGCAGCAGCCTGGAGCATGGAAGCAAACTGCTTTCTCAGACAGTCACTACTCACACCCAGCTCTGGCTGCAAGCTCTCCCTGGCAGCCCTGTGTGCCTGAGGGAAGGCAGGAATGCACACCTTGGCTCATACTCACATGTACAGCCTCCTGCTGGCATCCAGAGAGCCCTGCTCAAACACATCCCGAAACCGCTTCCTCACCACATGGATATTCCTGCAACAGGAGTGCAAGAGTCACCAGGCTGGGCAGAGCTACTTGGGCTGCAAATCAGGGGTGGAATAGGTGGCTGCAGCAAGGAGGACCTGTAGGTTCCTTCACAAATACCTCAGGCTTCATGCAATGGAGACAGAGAAATCCTACAGCCCAAAAAACTCTCTGTGTAGGAACCCTTCCTATGATGTGCCAGCAGTTTGCTCAGCTTTCCATACCAGAAACTGAACCATCTCCTTTCTTTTCCATCCCAGGAAAATTAAAACTTTACCTGTTCCAAAGCTCATTTTCTATACAACGCTGATCAAAAATATTTCTCTGGACCTCCTCCACCAGAAACATCACCACAGCCCTGGAAGAGATACCAGGGACCTCATTAAACCCATAAATGCTCCACATGCTCCTAGCTGGATCACCAGCTTTCCATCTCTGTGATCCAGGCTCCCTGCACTTCTCCTGTTCATGTTCTCCTCCTCTGTCCTTACCTTTGGGACCCATAGAGCTCCCAGGCTTTGGCAATTCCCAAGGCCAGCCCCTTTGCTGGGTTGTTGGGCAGCAGGTGTGATGCCTCCTCAGTCTTTCCCAGCACTTTCAACACCAACCTGTGGAACATAAATGCTGTAAATGCCATGTCCATGCCCAGCTGGACCAAGGGAGAAGCCTGGAGAGCACAGGGGCCATGCAGTGCAGCTGCTGCAGTGCCAGAGGTGCTGCTCACCTGTGGACGTCGGCGGTGCGGGAGGTGAGCCCCCCGAAGCTGGCAGCAATGGTGTTGATCTCTATCTGCCTCAGAGCTGCTTTGCCATCCAGCCCACAGTCAAACATGTAATCCGAGCGGTTGATGCCCAAAAACACCGTCTGGAACACAGGGAGGGGAGCTGGGGTCTCCTGTTGCCTTTCACTGAAAATCCTTTGATGACCTTGCTTCAAAATCATCCCAGGGCAGATCCAGTCAGAATCCCAGAATGGTTTGGGCTGGAAGGGACTTCAAAGACCACCTCATCCCAGCCCCTGCAGTGGGCAGGGACACCTTCCACTAGACCAAGTTGCTCCAAGCTCTGTCCAACCTGGCCTTGAATATTTTCAGGGATGGGACAGCCACAGCTTCTCTGGGCAACCTGTGCCAGCACCTCACCACATGTCCAGTAAATTTCCTAATATCTCACCTAAACCAGTGTTTAGTTTAAAGCCATTCCCTCTTGTCTGTCACCCTGTTTGATAAAAACCACTGCAGGTCATGCACCTGGGTGCTCTGCCCCCTGCCCAGGGCCCACAGCCCTCTCAGAGCTCCAGAAGAGTTACCAACACTCCTGAGAGTAAAGGAGCTTCTGCAGGGATGGCTTGGCTGGTGCAGGTCCCAACAGGACACATGTCCCTGCGCATTCTGAGGCTCCCAGAGGACAAACCACATGAAATCCTCCCTCTTCAGGCCAGGTTGTTTCCAGCAGCACCAACCAAAGAGCTCAGCTGCTCAACAGGGCAGGGTCCTGAGCTCATCAGCTGTGACAAGACATTGCAGCACAGGGAGTGACCAGCCAGGGACAGCTCAGAGTCCACAGTGCTAAAGCTTGCTGCCAGAGCCCAGGCACCTCCACCACAATGCCAAGGGACACAGACCACTGGGATCCCCTGCCAAGGTACCTGAGCCAAGCCTTCCTCCAAAACCTGCATGTAGATTCTGAAGAGTCGGGCTGTGAAATCGTCTACCTTGATGGTGCTAGAAAGAAACACAGACCACGTCAGTCCCCTGTTGCTGTCACAGAGGAACAAGGAAATAAATTCTTCTGCAGAAAAAGCCCTTAGCAGAGGCATTCTCCAGCACATAGAGCAGGCTGGGGCTCAACCAAGTGCTGTAGCACTGTGAAACAGCTCCCCATGAATGCTCAGTGCAAAACCACAACACAAATCCAGTTTGCCAAGCACAGCCACACCACAAAAGGCCCTCCTGTGCAGAGGTGACTCACTGTCAGGGCAGAGATAGGATAAGGAAAGGCAAAGAAATGCAGCAGAATTCTGCAGGTTCAAACCACAGGTCTCTCTGTGCCTGCACACACAATTCAGAAAAGCTTCACAAGCTTCATCCAATCCCCCTGTCCTGTCAGACTCCATATCCCACACACTGTGGCCCTGCTAGAGTAGATCTAGCTTTTCCTCAGGGCCCCAAATCCCTGAGCAGCAACTCCAGGGAAGCTGCCCTGGCACAGGGCAGGCACTTGAGCACACACAAGCCCCAGGTGCTGCATTCTTTAACCACAGGTACAAACATGTCCCCACAAGCTCTGACTGCAGCCAGTTCTGGAACAGGCACAAGCATTGGAACAGCTCCAAGGGGTCAGGCTTTAACAAAACAAAAGGATGCTGGAAAACAGCCTCCTCTGCTCTGTCCCAGTGCCAGAGGCAGCAGCACGTGCACAGGCAGCACAGAAGGGGCAGTGGGAAGGGAAAAGGGAATTGTGGAAGCATCAGCCCCAAAACTGTGAGTGACAAAGTTAGGTATGGTCACTCCAGCCCCGGGCAGCAGCCACAGATAAACTCAGCAGAACCCAGGAGCCAGAGCTGGACAGTCCTCCTGCACCCAGAGCTTGGAAAGAGGGGACGGGGTGACTGATGAAGGGTGTGGAAACAGAACAGACACCTTCTTTCCATCACTGCTGCTGCAGAGTTGGTGGTTACTGGACAGACAGGCAGATGCAGAATAAGACTAACAGAAGACTCCTAAATCCAGGACTCAAAGACTCCAGAGATTTGCATTTAAGACCCAGGGGCCAAAAAGCTCAAAAGTATTAATTCACAAGCCTGAAAAAGTGGCAAAGTTGAAGATCATTGCAGGGAATCAGGTATTGGCTAGATGCCCCATTTTCTGGGGCCCAAGAAGACCTCAGAAAGGTAGGGATGCCAGAAGGGTGATAAAGGCTTTACATTTAAAATACTTCACTAAAATGCAACACACAAAAACGTTACCTGGCCAGAGTTTGCTCCAGGAATTCTTTGTTTTGACTGATAGCATCCACCAGCAGGTTAAAATCCTGCTGGACAGCATAGGCTTGTTCAAACAAGGCCCTTGGCACTGTGGACGGGAGCAGCGTGAAGGGCGCGTAATTCACCACCTGCAAGCAGGATGCAGCAGAGCCATCAGGACTGGGCAGCTGAGGAGGAGCTAAGGAGGAGCTTCCTCTGCTTGGCCAAAGGCTGAAGCCACCCCCAGCCCTGCTGGGCCTCGACCCCGCTAATTCCTAACTTCTGAGGGCTCTGCTTTATGAGCCACCCACAGGGCACTGCTGCTCCAGTGCCTGGGCTGGGCTGACTGCCTCCCTCTGTCTCCACCTGAACTGGACAGCACTGTCTCCAGAACTTCTCAGGGGCAGAGAAAGGGTTAATTTGCCAGTCCTGGGTTCTGGCTGTCAGTTACTTCTTTTGATCCCTGCTCAGTGACTCCAGAGCCCTGGCTCATCCCACCTCTCAGGCACGGGGTCACACTCAAAGTCCATATATTACACCACAGAGCAGTTTCCAATTCACCTGGATTTTTACATGAAACAAAGGACACTGGCAGTGCGTTTGGCGTCTCCTCCCAGGCTCCCTCTTCCTCTCACCCTTTGAGATCACTCAGAACTCTGACCTGACATCAAAGAGCAGTGCTGTGGTGAAGACCTCCCTCCTTGTACCCCTGTCAGCTGCCTGCTTGCCCCCAGGCTCCTCAGGGACCCTTCCCCAATGGTGCCCCACCCCTCCTGAACAGGGCTACTTCTGGTTATGCGACCCCTCATGGCATTCTGAGCCCTCCCACCCCAGCCATCCGCCAGGGATTGCACAGAGGCAGATCCCACACATCAGCCACCTCCACCCCAAGTCACCTCACCCCAAGTGTGGGACAAAGGCTGACTGTAGCTGGGAACATACCAAAGCAGAGGCCCCGCCGTGAGACTCTCCTCTGGTTCAAAGGTTCATATGGGTGGTGAGAGGCTGGGAAAGGGATTAACTCCCAGCATCACAACAGGCAACTTCCTAAGCCTTCCCAGACCTACCCCTCTACCTGGAAAAGGGGAGCTGTATGGCAGGGCTGTCCTTTGAGGAGCTGTAAGCTGCAGCCCCAGCGAAAGGACAGCTGTTCCTTGGGGAGCCGCTCCTTGCCCAAGGCTCAGGGACCCTCGGTATGACAGCGGCTCCTTCCCGCTCTGTGTACTCACATCCGAGGAGTGGGGCTGCTCCCCGGTCCGCATCAGCACCCCCGCCAGCAGCGCCGCGTCCACCGCCACCGCCGCCGCCTCCCGCACGGCCGCCGCGTCCCGCACCACGTCCTGCCAGCCCGCGGCCATGGCAGCGCTGCGGGCACAGCACAGCGCGGGGTCACCGCCGATCCACCCGGACCTCCGGGCCCTGGCTGTCCCCAGACCCTGTGCCCTGATCCCGGAGCCCTGTCCCCAGACCCTGTGCCCTGATCCCGGAGCCCTGTCCCCAACCCCTGTGCCCTGATCCCCGGGCCCTGTCCCCTCGCCGGCCCCCGGTCCCCAGACCGTCAGTGCGCCCGGACCCCCGACCCTGGTCCGCGACCCCTGGCCCCTTCCTGGTTGCCGCTCCCTGAGCCCCAGCCCTTGGCACATCCCTGTCCCCTGACCCCCAAGCCCTCTGTCCCTCTCCAGCC